>NKCJ01000019.1:0-180880 GCA_003947015.1 Fusarium sp. AF-6
GGTTGATAAGAGAGACCTGGGGCGCGGCAAGAAACGTGATTGGTGGTCTTGTCAAACTGCGGGAATAAGAAGGATCGACAGGTAGGATGTTGGAGGTTCAGGTTACAAAAAAGGAACAAGCCTTGAAAAATACTACAGTATCAAAATCACAAAAACCAAATTCTTGCATGACGATCCTCAAAAAAAGAACAAGGCGAGAGAGACGAAAAGCAAGGTGCAGAAAAAAGTCCACTCACACACACCCCCATGTTTTCAGCTCCTTTTCCAGGCTGCTAGTTACCGACGAAACAAAATGCAACAGTGGCAGGGACCCTGGCCAGAGATCTCTTTTTTTCACTTGTATCAAACGTGCGTTCTTGTCTCTATGTGGCTTCTACAGTACGGAGTACTCTCTCGTAGAAAAGAAGGGAAAGCCCCTGGAGCTAACTAGTATGTAATATGTACTACACGCCCCCCATCTCAACGGGATCGTTACATGTAAGAGGGAGGGGGGAAGGGGGTCGGTGAGTGAAAAAAAAAATTGAGATGGATAGACTTCCACTTCATGCTGGTTTCAGGCGTTGGGTTTAGTTTAGCTCGGATGACGATGGCATCCTGTAGGTAGGCTCCTTCAGGTGTGCTTGGGGTTCGGAAGGCCCGATCAGATGTGTCAAAATGTGGCTGGCTGCATGGTGTGATGATGATTGACACTGCACGAGTGCAGGGCGGAAACCTGTCATGTCCAAGAGAAAGGAGAAAGGGGGTTTGAGAAGAGTTTGATGCTGGTTATTGCTGTCTCTTGCTAAACGTGCTTGTCAACTCCATCTTCATGCTGAGTCCATGACCCCTTCGGTGCAGATGAAGCTAGGGGAGCTTCTTGTATCTGCCACCGACGTTCCAAAAGAGACAGGCTAGCAATACTTGTCGCTTGCTCCTGCGGCGTGAGCCTTGATCGTCTTTAGTGATCGCGGTAATTTGTTGAAACCATTCCAGGTCAGGTATTTGCATGTCCCGGTCCTCACTCAATGTCGTCGATAGTATTGCGTTGCCGTTCCACGATCCCCTCCTTTTCTCCTCCTCCAACATCTCCGTTGGAAGCGGCGACCAAGTCCGTTTGTAGGCTCTTGTGTACCATCGACCGTGGTATCGTCTTGTCCATCTTCATCTTGTCCAACTCCGCCATCGCCTCGAGCTCTTCCTCCGTACCTATCTCCAAGACATCCTTCCACTCATCGGCCGGCGTCGTGGCTTCCTCGGCATCCTCAAACAACGGTGGTGGCGGGAGGCGGCGGGTTGGACGGCGCAAGCCTCCCCTCTTCATATGCTCCAGCATGATGCTGTCTATATCACGTCAGCAAGGGGTAGCAAAGAAGTTGCGAATAGTCGACATACTATGAACTGCCCAGAAGGCGTCATCGGACTGCTCCTTAATCAGTTCCTTGGACCCTCGCAGTGCGTCCGACGTGATGATGAAGTCCCAGAACCTCAGGTCTCTGAGCTGCTCAATCCTTTCCTTGAGCTTCTGCTTATCCCACGCACTCCCGTAGACCGACTTAAAAATCACGAGGCCGTACTCGAGCGTCCACTCTCCAACCCACTGAATCTCCTCGACCTGGGAAGTCAAGGCCCTGTCGCGGCGACGTTCCTTAACCGTCTCTCTCCGACGCATCATTTCGATCCTCGTCTCGATCAAGGCACGGGGCTCCGGTTGCTGGCAGGCACGCATTATCTGAACCGACCAGGCGTCCTGTCGCTCCTCGTCGATCTCGTCGTTGATGCGGTTGTGACACTGTTCACAGCTCCACAGGTATCGAGTCCTGAGGAGGACCTTGCGCTTCTCGAGGGGACAAAAGTCGTCGCAGTCGGCGGTGCAACCGATCTTGTAGAGGTTGTGATGGCGACATTGTGCGTATGTCAGGATGGCGAAGCAGCACGGCATGGTGATGTCGGGTGGTGGTGAAGAATAGGTAGATGCAGTGATGCGATGTGCGTGCTAGGAGAAAGTCGAGAGATGCTCATTCAAGATTCAGGTAGGCCACATTGTTCAACTGTCAGGCGCCGTACCTGTCTGCAGCCGCTGACCTGCCCTCAAACGTTCTCCCCTCGTCGTTGGGAAGCAGCCACAGACCTCGATGATGCCCGCTGGAGCATTGTCACCTGCCAGTCATAAAAACTGCCTTCTTGTTCAACATCAGCCCAAACTCTCCTCTCGCGTTCGGCCGGAAAAGGGGCGGCCTACATGTGCCACCAATCTTCAGCGTTCAAGACCAAAGGGAAAAGAGCAATACGTACCGACAAACGAACAAACACGCATTTGCAACTAAGGTACCCCAGGAATATGTCCCAATCAAACAAAACAAGAGCCGTTTTTGCAATTTTGTGTGTGTGCGGTGTAGTGTATGTGTGTGTCCGATACGCGGGTATCCATCTACACGGCCCATTTGATGCCAATTATTCTACAGAGAATTCATTCCACTCCTCAACACCATGCCACAATCCCTAACACAATGGTGAATCTTTGAATGCAACGTAAATCATCCCCATCTCGTCTTCCCTCTCTCTCATCATCCTTCCCCTGTCTCTCCCCTTCTAGGACCCCGCGTTTGTAACGAGGGTGAGCTCTGGGAAGTACTGCGAAAGCTTCCTTGGGTTCCGCACCTCTGCCCGAGTCGGCTCCTCCGTGTCTGATATCTGATCCAGATCTGTCGTCGAGCCAAAGCTCTGATTGCTATCGAGGAGCTGAATTGACCGTCTCTTGACCTTGATGTTTCCCTGGGCCGGCACAGGTTTGTTGCTGGCCTCGCTTGGTGGTGATGCTTGCACCGAGTGCGAGATTGGGGTTGATTCGCGCATAGATGCAGGTGTCCGAGATCGGCGGGCGATATCCGGGCTGAGGCTTCTGGATGGGCCAAACTGTAGAGACGCAGTCATCATCTTGCGGTAGCTATCGAGCTCGTGCTGGTGACGATCGACCATTCCGGGGCTGACAGATTCGCTACGAGTCTTTTCATTTGAAGTCAAGCCCTTAGCCTGGACATAGGCGCTGGAACGGATGTGGTGAGGATCCCGCTCGTAGTACTTGTCGACAATGGGGTGAACCATGACGGTCTGTCTGTGAATGGTCAAAAGGGAGTTTGTAGGCACGTTGACCCAGTTCTCTGTTTCAAGTCAGTCCTTCGTCCTTTCTTGGTCACTGGAGCGTCAGACGTACCTCTCTCAAATGTCAGGGGCTCGCTCGCCACAAGCACGATATCGGCTCCCTTATCCTTGCGCTCCATCTGGTATTGCCTGTCATCGGCAGACTGTGTGCGTGTCGTCCATTGGGTTCCAGAAGAGTAGTACAAACTGGCCGCCTCGTTATCGGAACTATTGATGTACCGGGTGCAAATGACACTGTGGCCGTCAGTGACGGCAAAGTTGAGCAGACTTGTAGTGTCGACATCCTCGTTCTGTAGGATGCTCTCGGGAATGGAATCGATCAGCTCGTTGATCGACTCGATCGTACGCAGCATGGCCTTTCGCAACACGGTAGGGCCAAAGCCGGTCTCGGGGCAGGCGGTCGGGTTGTGACCAAGCCGCTCGAGGGTGTCGAGAAACAGGGCAAAGGCCCATTCGCTGTCGGTGCCGCCCTTGACGCCAAGGTACCACTTGTCGGCCAGACGCTCGCCGAGGCGGCGCTTGATGTGCTTCCATCCTCCGAGTCCTCCATTGTGCATCCACATGAGGCTACCATGGGTGAAAGGATGGCAGTTGTCCTCGCTCAAGGAACCCTCGGTCGTAGCTCGGACATGGCCAAAGATAAGGCGGGAGGCGGTCTTGGAAGCGATGCGCTGCAGGTTGGTGCAGTTCCAGGCGGGAATGGTCGAGGTGAAAAGGCAGGGGGCGGCGCCGAGCTTGGGGTCGGTGTAGAAGCCTATACCGAAGCCATCTGCATTGTTCTGGCCACGTCTTGTATCCTACAAAAGATGATCTGTTAGATGGTGTCATTTGACCAGGGGTACTCGGCGTGGAGTGACTCACGAGACGCAGACGGGAGTCAAAGGATTGCTTGAGGATCGAGTGAGTCGGGTCGAGGATCAGCTTGGACAGAAGAATCTCATCGCTTCCCTTGTAGACCTAGAACAGTAAAATATAGAGTCAGCACACACGTCGTTGCGTCGCACTGCGACCGAGGGGCCGGCTTCGGGGCAAGGAAGGGGTTAACAGAAACGCACCAGGAAACGGCACATGGTGATGCTCGTGCGCGCAAAAATCTGACCAGGACCGACGATGCAGAGATCAAGACGAAGAAGAAGGGAGATGGTGTTTTAAGGGGAGAAAAAAGAAAAAAAAAAAAGAAATTCTATGCAGAGAAAAGGATTGCGTGTTTCCAAGAAGAAGACACAGGCACACACACACGCACGCAGGCAGTCAGTTAATGGATGGTTGAATCAATGTGAGGGATGACACCATTGGTTTGTTTTTTGGGCTATCGGTGGACGGACCATCGGCATCGGTGGGAGTCTAAGACAAGGCTGAGAGGGAAGGGGGCGAGAATGGCCAATGAAAGGGGAGGTAAAAATAGGGGGGCAGCAGTGAGGGATAGGGGATAAATGGAGGAAATAGATTAAAGTTTATAGACGTTGCGTCAGAAAATGTCTATCTTGAAAGGCAAAATATGGATTCTGGTTGAGACCGGTCCATGTCAACTGGGCAATGTTTGCTTGGTTCCTGCAGCAGTTGTCCGTAGTCTGATGGCATCATCAGATAACGAGGCTGCATCGCTCCAATCCGCTGCATTTTTTTAAGGGCCGACATCCATTCACTGGACGTGGACGGGAGCCCAACGGATCCATTGGACCTGATGAATGGGCCCTTGCAGTTGGGATTTCCGGGGGAGTGGCCCGCCGACGGGTGGAGCATCTCACAGCCCGTCCACGTCCACTTTGCTTGGTCTGACAGCTGGAGCTCTTGAGGAGGACCTGGTGGATGGATGGAATGAAGACTTTCCAGTGACTCAAATACCCCATCGCCATGGTTCATTTCGTATACGGCTTCTGTCTCATCACGCCACTGAATCCCTGTGAAGCCGTGATGCATGTCTTTGACCTTGCCCTGGCTCTGGCTCTGGCTCTGGGCAAGTTTTAACCGGAACTCTCAGGGGCCCGGGCGTCCGTCTTCAGCGTAGGTCCAGTGCTCCAGACGTGGGATGTAGCGGCAATGCGGCTTCCAACTCCCGCCCGGGCCACTCTAGCGTCACCGCCTGCCGCTGCCGCCCCTTGTCTTTCTTGTGTTGCCCTGCCCACGAGCCACAAGCGCACTGTCGTGTGCCAAGATGTGGCTTGACTACATATGGCTGTGCACACGGACCTCTCTACGCGAGACCGGCGCCCATTTACACGCTCCGCGTCCCTTCGCGACCGCGTCTTCGATCCACATTTGCGCCTCCCAACCCCGGCCTTTTGGCCTCCCCGCGCGCCTAGCTATAACCCGGCAACAGAGAACTCTAGCTTTGTCTCGCTTGGATCTTTTTTCTCCCCTTTGGGTTGTTGCGTTGCCAAATGTTCTGTTCTAATTACTTCCATTTTTATCAACCCGAGTGACATTCAACAACCCCCAGATCAAAGCTTCGCCTCCCCCATCCCATCCCCAATATATAACCTCAAAGTACCCTGGTTCGAAGGAGCGTCATGGAGCCTCACGGAGCTACAGCGTCCTCTTCCTCCGCCATGGCATCCTCACCAGCCGCCGCCTCTGGTCTCCCGACGCCTTCGCAGTCATCCCGACGAAAAGCAAACCCTTCCATCACTCCTCGACGCTTCACCCGTTTCTGGTACCAGAGGCAAGCCCAAACCGAAGAGCTGCCAAAACCTAGGAGCATCCTTGGCAACTTGGACTCGTCAGCCGTCAACCACCGACAATTTCTCTCGCCTCAATCCCTCTTCAGCGACCCCATTGCATCCGATCCCATCTCACCTCCGTCTCCCACCAGCCGATTACAGGATGATTCAAGGAAACGGAAGCTTCAGGCCGGACAGGCTGAGCCCGACTTCAAGAGACCTGCTCTCAACCTTGAGAATATGCCTCCACTCCGACTCAGTCTCCCAGCACAAGCATCCCAGGAGAACGATGTTACCTTGTCGGATACTCCCACAAAGGCTCAAGATAGTCAAGACAGTCTCAACAGCCGTAGAAAAGCTACTCTGGTATGGAAGCGTCCCAACCTCACAACATCTTCGTCCTTGCTAACCCTTCATCAGAGCGACTTCTTCAAAGCCAGCCGTGGTGGTACTCAAGCATTGAAGAAAAAGGCAAGCTCTGTCAGCTTCCATAGCCCTGCTGACACGGCAGAGCCCAAGAACGTATGTCACCATTCCCAAGTTTCTGTCGGCGTCACTGACATCATGACTTAGCCACTGGAAGGATACACACCAAGACCGATTAGGAAATTCGGCAACCGAGGATTTGAAGCTCAACTACTCAATCGCGAACATGGACTCGGATATCCCAATGGCCAGACATATCTTCACACGCCAGCCTATGACATCCGATCCGTGACAGCCAACTTTCACAGCCGCAGCACCGATTATCACGAGTGTGTCGCCCGGGACAGGCCTGGCAACACCATTCCGTTCTGCCTCGCCAGCGCCAACAGCGCACCAGTAACTGCTATTGGTGATGAGGAGGGCTGCGTGAGGTTCTTTAACACGACTTCAACCGACAATCCCGCTGAAGACAAGGTCGATGCTCACTTCCAAGTCCACGACAATGCTATCTGGGATATGGCTTTCTCAAGGGACGACCTTCGCCTTGCAACAGCCTCTGGTGAATCGGGTGTCATCATCGACACCATTACGCAGACTGTTGCGGCTAAGCTTGAGGGTGGTCACTGGGACTCGACACGACAAATCGCATGGCAGAAGGGACAAACGACCGGTAACGTTCTGGCTACTTCTGATAAGGCTGGACGTATTCGTCTGTGGGATTTGCGATGCCCTGAGGCTCGTAGCAAGAGCTTTTCTACACGTTCCAGTTCAAGTGAATCCAAGGGACGCCGGGTTGTGGTCGAGAGGGATAGAAACCTGGACCCCTTCCGCGCGGCCACTGTCAACATTCTCGATAGAACTCATGAGCGCACTATGGCTGGCAACACCTCGACTGCTTCCGTCACAGCTATCCAATGGCTTCCCGCTGACCGTGAGCACCTACTCCTCTCGGCTTCCGAGGCTGAGGCTGTCGTCAAACTCTGGGATCTCCGATATATCAAGCCGCGCCGTCAGGAGAAAAGCACCCCCCTGGCTTCCACCCGAGCGCCGTCTTCGCACGCCTGGCGATCTTACGGCATCACTTCCCTGGCACTGAGCAACGATGCTGCTCGTATGTACGCTGTCTGCAAGGACAACACTGTCTATGTCTACTCGACTGCCCATCTGATGCTCGGGCACGCCCCTGAACTCGAGGATTTCGCCACCAAACGCCGACCGACCGGTGTCGAGGGCCTCGGTCCCCTCTACGGCTTCAAGCACGACTCCTTCTCGGCCCGAACCTTTTACGTCAAATGCAGCATGCGCGAGAAGGGTCTCTCGCACACTTCCGACCTCCTCGCTGTCGGAAGCACCTCTTCGTCCGTCATGCTCTTCCCCACCGACGAACGATATCTTCACTCGGTCTGTGACCAGCGTGCCCATGTCCTCGACTCTCCAGGCTCCGCCATCACACCCTCCCGCTCCTTCTCGGCCTCGGCCCCGGAGACTTCATTCCCCATTTTCCGTACCGGCACGCCCCTAATCCACGGACACTCAAGCGAGGTCACAAACATCAGCTGGACGCACGACGGCAAGCTCGTCAGCGCTTCTGACGACTACATTGTGCGCCAGTGGCAGGAGAACGGTGATCGCGCACGACACTACAGACAGGTTGGTGACTTTGGTGGTGAGCGTCACATGGCAGGCTGGGCCGACGTGGGCGATGACTGGGACGCCGAGGATGATGAAGAGTAGAAAGATGAGAGCGAGTGCTCTTTTACATGCCTACTTCAGGCATTGTTTCCTTTTGTTACATTGTTATGATACCCCCAACCACATTGTAAGGCGTTCAAAGTATAGGTAGATACTTTCTTGGTGGAGTCCTCGATTTGACGGACTCGGGAAATGGAGTAGAAAAGGATCCATTAGCATGAGAAAGGTGTTAGTTACTTGAGTTAGTATCTAGATGTAGCACATCTACAATAACACGATGTTCCCAGCGAAGCCCACAGCTTTATTAACGTGAAATATTTAATGATTATGCGTCTGTATGTACTGTATTGACTGTTTCTAGGGGCATAATTGTTTCTATTGTAAGGTTTGTTCATGTATCCATGGGTATCGAGTACAATCGTATGCGCGTGCTCAAAGGCAACCAACCCGCCAAACTCCTGCATAGACATGCGTGTTCCTCCCAAAATGGGTATCCAGTGTGCTTTATTACTCTGAAAGGAAAACAAAGAAAGAAAAATGTGAAGCAGAATGAGGTTGCCAACATCAGTGTAGAGGCATTACACATTCAGTGCCATGTCCTCGCTTTGTTTGGCAGAGAAGAGAGCTCCGTATGTAAGAGCACAAAAGGCCGCCAGCATTAGCCAGTTAAGGACGTGCACGCTCTGAAGCCTCTGGGACACGAGCTTGAGACACTCATGGAGGCCATGTTTGGTCTTGGCAAGATCGCTTGGCGTTCGTGTTGGCTTGGGAAGGGCCTTCTCAAATCTCATAGATTTAGAAGCCGGACAAGACGCAGCGCTGCTCTCTTTCATAGAAACACCAGGGTGACCGATAGGTGTGGCCAGTTCGCCCTGAGGGGGCGAAGAAGCCGAGGTGTTCACCCAGCTTTTCCACACTTGTCTAACACCATCCGATGACAATGTCGAGGTTCGCGCGCTTCGTTCCTTGGTGATGGACACACTGTCTCTGATACGAGAGCGGAAAGGATGGAACTGGTCAACGAGCTCAAAGAGAGAAGATGTTATGCTGCCGCTGTCCTTCCGCTCTGGGTCACCGCAAACCGAGTCGAGTTGACTGATCAGGAGAGTCATATTCTCAAAGATGCAGACTGACTCTTGGACAATATCTTGTTTCTCGCGGGCCGTCAACATCTTCTCTGCATCCAAAAGTCGTTGCTTAAACTCGCGCTTGAGGTCCTCGCCGTCCTCAGGTGTCTGGAAATGGAAAAACCTCAAGGGCATCGTATGTGTAGCGTGACAGTAATGGTCGTGATCAAGAAGTTGTTCGTCAGAGAGGCCACTGGCTCGCTTAGTTGGCCTCGTACTCTGCTGACAAGGCAGAGAGGTCGGTTTGATAGGGGAGGGTAGATGGTTCCAGAAGTCATCCCCTGCAGACTCCAAGGTAGCTCTAATGAAGCGACCTCCAGCAAAAAGCGCCATGAATAGGATGTAAGAGTAGGCCAGGAGGACATGAGGTCGGTGTTGGACTGATCTCTTGATGTGCTGAATGAAATCGCCCAAACGCCCACTCTGTTCAACAAATCGCAACTGATATTCCACTAGACTGTCTGACCATCCTGTTATATGTGCGATATCTGCCTTGAGGCGGCCAGACCGCATCAGTCCAGGAAGGAAGACATGTTGAAGAAGAGATTGCGTCCTGTTGCAATCGGATAGTCTATGTGCATCCGAGGCCGGCGAAGCAGTCTCAGGGAGACCAGTATCTGCGTCACGAGTGTTGGTTTCCTTCTCTTCAACGTCATTGACCGGAGAGTCCAGGATGTCGCGCCATAGTGCCTCAAAGGTCATATAGATGGGCGTAATGTGAAGGAGCCCTGAGATATATAAAGCAGGATCTTGAGCACGGGGAGGAAGCGCGAGCGGCAAACGAGTGATGATGAGCTTGTTAAGCTTGGCGTGAATGCCCCTGGTGGCAGCGACGATGGACTCTGCTAACGGACGATCATGATTGTGGTGAGGCTGAGAATCATTGGGAAGATCATGAGTCGACATCATGTTGGCTGTATGAGGGCGTCGGCTAGCTTTGAGCCGCCTACTGTAGCCACCCCGAGGGAAGATGGTGTTGCACAGTTGCACCGCAGGTGAAATAGACTATGCAGTGCTGACGGGCTGTTCCGAGAAATGATAGGTAGGAAGTGAGTGAGAACTATATCTGAGAGAGCAAGACGATCTGAGGAGGCAAAAGCGTAGGGACGAGATGATTCGAGGGTTGAGGTTGAGGTTGAGAGAGAAAAGGTCGAGATGATGGATGATGTCGGAAGAAGAAAGGTTCGGGGTTAACGGTGCTTAAGGCCTTTGACGTTCACGTTTGTTTTTTCAACGTTGAAATGTACACTCAATCAGTGAAGGTACAATGGAGGCCTTCTCCTTCTCAACATGGGATGAATATATCGCCCCCCTTCCCAATCCAAGTCTGATTCGCCGCCCGCATCATTTTTTCATACTTTGATTTCATAACCCATCTTATCTTTTGACTCCAACATCTTTTTCTTCAGGGACCACCTCCATCACAGGCAAGGACCCTACGACCCATGACCTGGCGTGTAACATAGAAACCCACCAGGAATGCTTGATCGAGATCGAGGTTTTGGTGTCCCATCGACGACTGCCCGCACTTTCTGCCCCGCCGTCTTCTAGTGCGTGACCCGCTCAGCGGATCGCTTTTTTGGCGTGCGGCGTATTCTCCTGCATGGAGGCAGAAGAAAGGCAGATAGATTTCGAGTTCGAGACCCGGAAGTTCCTAGATTTGTGTAAAACATTTCTGTAAATTACAAAACACGGCTGAAGTCACGTCCCAGGTTCCCAAGTCTAGACTCTTTGGCAATGGCTGTTCTGACAAATACTGACTCAGTGAATTCCAGTTCACATGCCCATGACAACTATTCCTGCAGCACTCACAAAACTGCCCTACCTGAAATCAACCTGCACATTACATACAACTTACTTGCTGTATCTACACGTGTAGTATCGAAAACTTGAAAACCCCCCAAAGGCAACTATCGTGTGACCCCTGTTGCACATCTCCCGCCCAGGGTCCCCGCCCAGTCACCGCCGAGATCGAAAATCTCGGCAAGATCATCGCGGGAGCCATGTGATCGATGTTGGAGGCTATGCTATGAATAACTTCAAGGGTCTAGAACACCCGGGCCTGGTGCGATCAACACTTGGTTGGTGAGTTGTCTGGATCGTGCATGTTGAATGGGACCCTGAGGTCGCGAGCTCTTTTCCACCACTTATAGCTATCTAACCAAAACTCCTGATATCCTATGCCTCGGT
Source organism: Fusarium sp. AF-6 (assembly GCA_003947015.1). NCBI lineage: Eukaryota > Fungi > Ascomycota > Sordariomycetes > Hypocreales > Nectriaceae > Fusarium > Fusarium sp. AF-6. Next base: position 11,234 of record NKCJ01000019.1, read on the forward strand.
ATCTTGCTGTGTTAAGAATCCTAACGGTAAAAAGTCATAAAAGTCATCCAAGTACTCCTCCCAAGCACCCCACATCACTCGCTCGCTGCCCTCTCCAGGTCATCATTCTTCTTGTTGTTCTCCTCATCATGACTCTCTCGGCTCACCACAATAAAAGAAACAAACACAACAGTTGCTCCAACCCAATATGTGAAGCTGGAGTATCGGCTGTACTGCAGCATCTCACCGATCAAAGACAGCGGGATCGTGAGTGACAGGCCCACAGTCACCACCAAAGGTGTGGTCATGAGCAGTGCCAATGCCCACGAGATGTCGCTGATAAAGGATGACACCGCATTGAACTGGGTAGGACAGATTAGCAGGATGACATGAAGTGAAAGAGTCAAGTGGGCACTCACAATAATGATACCCCAGATTGTAGCATCCGGTGGGAGTTCGAACTGATGCCAAGTTAGTGAGATATGACAGCGGGCGTAGAATGTGACCTACCGTTTCCAAGCCCGTCCAATGCAAGATGAAGAAAAGAGGCCACAAGAGTATCAAGTTGAACACACCAACCAGTCCAAAGAACAGCTGCATGTCCACCTTGTCCTCATCCGGAACCCTCCTCTTCATCACCGTCACGTATATGCCGTAGATAACCGCACTTAGAAACGCCATTGAATCACCAATAGCAATCTGTGCCGTTGTTTTGTGTGGGAACGATCCCCGATCTTCGTCACTTGTACCAGACATGTCCACGGTCGAGATGAGGATGACACCGACGAGCGAAGCTCCAACGCCAAGGAGCTTGGGGGTCGAGAAGCGCTCGATTCCGAAGAAGGAGCAGAAAATGAGCGTCCACACGCTGCTTGTTGATGTCAAGATCGTGACGCTGGCAACGCTCGTGTACTCCAGGCAGGCCGAGGAAAAGTAGTTGGCGAGGAACCAGAGCATACAGAACTCGAAGCTCAGAATTGCGGTCTCGTGAAGTCCCAGCTTCTCGTTCGTCTTTGTGTTCTCCGAGCTACCGTAGCCCTCTGATATTAATCGTTCGCCGGCTCCCTCGTCTTCGTCTTCGCGCAACGTCTTTGTCCGAACCGTGCCCTGCCTATAGTCCGCCCATAACTGAGTCGCATCGTGTCGCAATCCACGGAAGCCAGTCCTCCTCAGATATCGAAGAAATTTAGGTGCCAACGAGATGGCAAATATCGAGGTATTGACGTATACGACAAAGAACGGCTTGTTGTAGGTTTGGTCGGCAAAGATGTACTACCAACTCAATTAGCACCGGATGTCGGAGGAAGGCAATAGATCGCGTACACTAGCGATAAAGTTGTATAACGTCCAGAGGAACACCGTCAGCATCAACAGTGCGAAGCCCACCGTCCTCCGAGCAACTCCGCCCAACCCTAGCTTTGCCCTCAATCCATAGCCGGTCGGAGTCGTTGACCTCGGTTCGAGTAGGGGACTCGTCGGAACTGCCACATCTTCTGTTTCGCCGTGTATGTGCTGTCGCTCGCGTGCATATGTGCCCTCCCCCGATCGCGTCGGCTCAGACCGCGACATGCTGAATATCCTGTCGCGACGACGTCAAGATTACCCCGGATCGTTTGTGCGTAATCTCAGCCGGGATTGAGATAAGCGATGACGTTTGGTTGGCGATATCGGCTCGGCGCGTCGTCAACGGGGAGCACCAAGCGTTGAAGCTCAACTCAACGCTAGGAAGAGTGAAAGGATCAAAATATCTTCCCGTGGGACAGAAGCTGGTGAAATGTCAGGGTCGTGAGCACGCAACCACCCGAGGCGGGGAGACGACTACAGACCTTCCATCCCTTCCCGTGCCACGGCCCCCGCCGAACCCGATCTGGTAAGTCTGCACATGAGTCGCTTGCGATAACACAGGGTTTGATCCGGTACCGGGGGACCTGAATTAGTGACAGCTTCACACAAGGGAATTCGTTTCGAGGTGGGACATTATTCATGCTGTGCCAATGGATCTTTTTTCCTAGCCTTATCTTTGACAGCCGTTTGTGGAGAGGTCCGATCGAGTCCACAATGCACGAACGAATTGAACTCTGCATGAACTTTGATAACGTGCCGCCTTCAATTCACTGGATGATCAAAAGAGCAGATTCAACACACTAACTCTGCTACCCAAGTAAAGAGACACTTGACACTCATTCGTGACTTACATCACACCATGAGGATAGACCCAATATTGGGAAGAGGTCATACAAAAGCTCTAATTCGCCTTGGGTTATGTTCCTGGTATACTTGAGGGCCACTATTGAAGTGACATCCACATCCACATAACTGTCACTAAATCAACACAATGAGATATTGATGGAAATAAATTCGAGGGGTATAGCTCTTCCGGTGCGAATGCCAAATGTCTGAGTTGGTGTATCAGGTAAGATCTGCCCGTGATGAATCACGAGAAAGTCGCCATGTCCGCCCACCACCTCTCAGTGTTCAATCCTAAAGGTGGATATCTCCGATCAACTGGGTGTCTGGAAGTACAGGTCTTATCTAATACGAGTCAATGCATCACCAATACCTTAAGATCTTCAGGTATTACAGGTGCCATCATGGGCTGGGTACTTGTGTGAATACATGTAGCTTCACGGGAAGGGGTGTAACACAATATCTCACCTCCACGCACTGGCCAGACCTTCCGAAGTAGTCAGAGGTATTTGCCATATTTCCCGTAGGATGTGATAGGTACCTACCTACCTAGTCATATAGGCGGCTGGGGTTTCCAGCTTGAACTCATGACGCAAGTGCTTTCCGAGATATCTGCAGTAGGTAAACACCCAAGCAGGGAGCCATTGCACAACTTTTCTTCCCCTTTCATCATCTGTTAGCAGTTTTGAATTTAACAACCAATATCACAAGCTTTATTCAACCACTACCAAGCTCAATATCAGCTTCAAAACATTTCCTTTCCTGGATCATCTAAATTCCCTTTGACAAGACCGGCACGGCAGGCTTCACTTTAAAGACTTTTGTAAGAATGACGCATCAAACCCCAAATGAATCTGATGAGATTGGTCTCTGCTTTATCAGTGACTCTCATGATTTCCCCGTGGTTTACAACTTCTCGATGGCCCGTATGCGAAAGGCATGTCCAAAAGGACCGAAAATCTTGGAAGAGGAAGTGGGACGCAACATTCGCCTCGATGGCATGGACCCTTTCGGAGCAGACGAATCGGTGGCATTTCAGTTAATACTAAATATGCTGAATGGGGAGAATAATGTCATCAGAGATATTAAAGTACCCATCAGCACTCGAATGTTGTTCTACATGTCGGAGCTATTCGTCTGGCTCGGCAGTCCGATCTTTACATTTGCCAGCAAAGCATCGGTCTAGGAGATCACACAAGATATCGCTTCGATAAAGTTGTTCGTTCCGAGGAACACCATAAGTGGCCTAATTGATGGTATAATCCACAAGGCTGGTTCACTCAATCGAGTGCCCGAGTGGCCACTGTTGGCGATTGTGGCACAAAGGTGCGAAATTCCGGGCTTTACAAAACAATGTCGGGATGTTCTGGGTCTCTTCTGTTCCTCTGGAGACAAGGAAGTCCCTGAACAAATACGGGGTCGCTTGAGCGTCCGAGAATGGGATTTGGTGAAGAGTTTGAAGCTGATGTGTGAGTAACCTACACATGCCTGAGCACCGGTGCTATTGAGCTAACAAAAGGTGCACCAATAGGTGAAGAAGTCCACACCATCCGCCGCAGTTACATGGAAAGAATTTTTGAAGCTCTTCGCATCCTCTGTTTTCAACCTACTCCCCAAAAGTTCCAAAACGCGATGACAGATATCGACCGTGACGAACTTAACCTAATGGACACTGAACGCTCTGCCATGCTGCTCGGCATGTGGCCGTGCAGCAAATGCGAAGGGATTCCCACCGGTGATCTTCAGAGGGAGCTCATGCAAATGGTTCCCTGGTTTACAAGTCCCGGTTCGTATTTGGGATCTGTCGAGGTTCTACTCAACCTTCTCCGTCAAGCTGAAGTCAACATCCGAGTCCACAAGGACGGACCAGACTGCAACCAACTGAGGCACTTTTGCAAATTCCTTTTGCAAAAGGTTACAAGTGAAGCGAGCATCTCATAAAATCGTTATAGGCAAGGGTCCAGAAGAGGTACAATAGGGTCATATGGGGTAAACATGGGCCGGGCACTAAGGCAGAGACGGGACGGACAGTCAAGATTTCCTAGGCTTGAGACTTTTGAAATGAATTCTTGTGCATTCTTAGTACGCTTTTCTTATGATTCCGTGACTATTTGACTCATGACTTGAAAATCATGGTTTCAGGTTCCATTCCCTTGCCCTTGGCGAGAACTCCAGCCTTTCTCAAGATGGAAACGCAGTTCTGGACCACCTCATCCGCCACACCTTCAGTCTTGGTCGGGAATTTGACCGTCTTGAGCCACTCTCGGGCATCAGGCTCGGTGTAACCCAGGCTGCTCGAGATGTAGGCGACGGCTTCTTCCTGGTTGGCGTTGAAGTGGGCGATGCCCTGATCCAGCTTGCCAAAGAGATCGCTCACACGGGCATCCAGGCCGCCCTGAGTCAACTTCGTAGAGGCAACAATCTTCCAGCTGCTCCAAGGGGTATAGATCTCGCCAACACGACGGATCTCTCCAGAGTCGTAAAACTTCTTGGAGGTGAAGTGCTCCCACATGAAAAAGTCGGCCTCGCCGCTGTTAACTGCGTTGCGGAGATTCTCAAAGTTGTTGAGAACCACCGTCTCGGAGAAGGGCTTCTCTGCTGCGCCGGGGGTGAGCCAGCCTTGCTGGTCGGCTAGGACGAAGCCCATCACGTAGCTGCCGGAGCCGATGCGGGAGACGCCGATCTTGCGGCCGCTGAGGGAGCCGACGGATGTGATCTCGGGGCGCTTTGCTCCCGTGGAGATGGCCCAGCCTGGGGAGGTGAGTGGTTACTCTCAAAGTCTTGGTCGGAGAGCCGATGTTGGAGGGACTTACAGAGGGGGGTTTCAACATAGGTGCCAACCAGACGATATCCGCCATCACCCTCAACGCCCTCCTTGCCAAGACCAGCAATCCAACCCTCAGTCAAACCAACAGCAACATCAATCTCTCCGGCACGAATGGCAGTGGCCATATGGCCAGTGCCGGAAGGAAAGGGAATCAGAGTAGCATCGAGACCAAAGTGCTTCTGAGCAAAATAGAGGGGAGTAGAGAAGTGCTCTGGCACGAAGCCGATGCGAAGAGGAGTTGAAGACATGGCTGATATGTAAGAGGTCTCACAAACGAAAACTATGAAACGTCTGTACAAGTTTCTTGTAGTTCAATGGGTTGGAGCAACTCGTGATGGAAGAAAGGGACCGATGATGGACGGACGGAGCGGCATGTGCGGGGGTGGGGTAGATCGGGTGGTGACGGCCCCTCCGCCGCTGACGGTCGAGACGAGTGACTTGTCGATACAGTGGATCAAGATTGATTGATGAGATGCACCAAAATCTCATCAGGATCCATGCATGACTGGCATTACACATGAATGGCTACCTATTTAGATCTGTCAAGCAAGGGTAGGTACACACGGATAGACGGAACCCGGGATATTGCTCCTTGACCAAGGTCTGGGGTAGCACAAGGGAAGTAAGCCAAGCCACGGCAGATGTTATTGTTCTGTTGCTAAAGCCTGGCATCTTGGCATTGCATCATCAACCAACTTGATATCTTTTATCATTGATGGAAAATATTCGTCTTTGAACTGCAGTGATAACAAGATCAGTCACTTATTACATCCTCAAACTCACGAGAGGTTACGTACACCCATCAAACAAGATACCGTCTCACAAGACTCTCAGCTTGCGTGTCTCTGTGGCGTTCGCTGCAACACGGGCCAAGCCCTATGCGCGGATAACAAGGGTCGCCCTAGGGATCCTGAACGCGGGTTTCTTACTTTACCCCTGGCTTCCATTTCAGGGCTGACTTGGAGCTAAATCCGGACACGCTAATCGTCGAGTCGGTCGAAGCTCAAGGCTTAGTCAAGCGACTTTTTGAGGCGCGAGCTTTAGCTTCTCATTGTCTTGATGCACGACTCAGCCTCCCATCTCTCTTTTTCTTCCCTCCCTTTTCTTGTCCGTGATCTTCAATCTGTTTTCTTCTGTTCCTTCTCTTCTTTTCTGTGCACTGCACTGTAGCTTTTCAGGGCATCGCCCCCTCAAATCCATGGACTAAGCCACTCCTTATCGAAAACACCGTCACTCCCTTGTTCTCGCTCCGGTCTCCTAGGATGCCACCGTATCAAACACCAGCCGTCGAGCTGGAACCTGAGCCAGAATATGCCCCAGATGTACCTCTTCTGGATCTTGAGTCACCCGGGATCCATGATGATGCGGCTAGCGATGTCAGCAGTCTCCATTCCCACACGGAGCCGACGCCCAACTACCGGTTCTCGCGATGGGGCATACACTCCCCGCGGCGCATCGTCATCCTGGTCTCCCTCATCAAGTTCTCGGTTGTTTTGAGCGGCATGCTCTTGTTTTTACCCTTTGCGCGTATTCTGGAGGATATGATGTGTCATGTTCACTATCAGGATACATCTTCGGAGATCATTGATGAGATGAAGTGCAAGGTTGATGAGGTACAGGCCAGATTGGGGTACTTTTATGGCTGGAACAGCCTTTTATCCTCCGTCTTTGGTATGCATCCCCTCAACAAAAAGTCTACAGCTTCAATGTCTAATCATATTTAGGTCTCATGGTTGCTTTTCCTTACGGAATGATGTCTGACAAGATTGGTCGGAAGCCAACTCTCCTCTTTTCATATTCTGGCGTCGCAGTGAGCTTCCTCTTTGGCCCTGCGGCTCTCAAGTCGAGTCAGGATGCGCTGCGTGAGAATCCGTATATCCTCCTTTGGGGATCCGTGTTTCAGATTTTCGGAGGTGGCATTCCAGTTATGCTGAATACTCTTTATGCGGTGGCAGCCGACGTGAGCACTGAGCAGGACAAGTAAGTTATATTCTGGACTCGTCTCAATAGTTATGCTAATTAGAATAATAGGGCGAAGCACTTTCTTTGGCTTACGTTTGGTTCAACTGCTGGTGGAATCACTGGACCTGTTATTTCAGGTCTTCTCATGCAAAAATACGGTCCATGGGTTCCCATCTATCTTGTCATGGCCACGGTTCCAGTCGTCCTGGCCACTCTCGCCTTTCTCCCAGAGACTCTGACTGTCAACCTCAAGAACCAGAAAACCCCGGCTGATAGAGCCACGCCAACAACCTTCAAACAGCACATGACTCATGGACTCGACGAACTCATCCACTCTTTAAATATGCTCAAGAACCTCAGCGTCGTCATGATCCTCGTCACATTTTTTATCCAGAACGCTCGGTTTACGGCTTACATGACGATCCTGGGCCAGTATATCAGCAAGCATTTCAAGTGGAAGCTGGCCGAAGTCAGTATACTGTTATCTCCCCTAGGAATCCTTAACCTCATTATCCTTGGTGGCTTGCCCAAGATTGCCGACATTCTTGTTTCGCCTCGATTTCGAATGACACCTTTCGGCAAGGATCTGTTTCTGACGCGCGTATCAACCGGAATCCTGGCATTTGCAGCTTTCTTCCAAGGCAGCAGCCATAATATTGTCTTGTTCCTATTTGGCCTCTTTATTGGGACATTTGGTGCCGCGGATAGTCCTCTTGCACGCGCAACAGTCACGCATTACGTACCACCTGAATTCACATCTCGACTATACGCCTTGATAGGCATGATCGAGGTGATAGGATCTTTTATTGCAGGTCCGGTTCTGGCCTGGTGTTTCGACCAAGGTCTAAAGAGAAAGGGGTTCTGGATGGGTCTGCCGTGGTATTACATTAGCTTCCTCTGTACGCTGGCTTGGGTTGCTTTATTGTTTGTCAAGCCGCCTAGGAAACATTCAAGAGAGGATCCTGGAGATATTGATGAAGATGATACGGAAGAGTACATGCCGGATGCTCCTCTACGTCTTCAATAGAACTTCAGCAGAGAGAAGTACGACTCACCAATTAATTACTTTCGATATAGAGTATCGACACGGAAGACATTTTTTATACTTACATCTTGGATACCCAAATAGACTGCCTTTTACACTGGACAATTTGCTCGTAGTTTTTCGCAGAGAATACGAGTTACCTTCGCTTATCACCCACCTTCCAGAAATGGGGTTCAAGAAGGAACTTTTGTCGCTTCCTCTCGCAAACCGACCAAGGATAAACATGCCCATTATCTATTGAGGGGGAACTTTTTGCGCGGCCTGCCTCGTCACCACGGTACAGCTGATTAATTGATGCCTGCATGCAACTCCGACCCATGTGTGTGTGGACAGGCAGATCTTTAAGATCCTTGCCCTGTAACTGCAGCCTCCGTTCCGCCTTATCGGATTCAATCTCCGACTCCAATTCCAATCTTTCAACCCTTTTTATTCTTTGACCCGTATTTACACAACATCTGATCTTGTATAGTTGAACTCTATCTTCTCAGCAGTGCCGCGCTTGTCTCGCGATGGAGTCTTACAACTCCACGGCTTGTCAAGATGGCTTCCTCGGACCTAGTGTATGGACCGAGGGTTGTCGCGGCGGCTTCGACTTTACTCGTAAGTAAAGAGCTTCATGATGTTGCTTTCTCTGACCCAATTTCAGTCTCTTTTCAAGAGAGTATCATGAGCATCATACCTTCTGCTCTGTTTCTTCTCCTTTCTGGCCCTCGAGCCGCCTATCTCCTTAGATTCCTAGACAAGGCAAAGCGTCACGCGACTTATACGCCTAAGCTTGTACGAACTTGCCAAGGCTTTCATATCGCATATCTGACTGTTCGTAGGTTACTTCTGTCGTCTATGCAGCTTTGCAGGTGGTTCTCGTAGCGCAAGTGCCCACTACTAAGCATCTCAACACACGTTTCTCGCTCGCCGCAGCCGTTCTAAACCTTCTGGCCGCCTTTGCCATTGTTCTCTTAGCTCACATTGAGCATGTCAAGTCTATTCGACCGTCATTTCTACTCACTGCTTATCTCTTCGTCTCGCTGCTTTTCGATGCTGCCCGATTGAGGACCGAGTGGCTCATGCTACTCAATCTTTCCTACGCTGCGACACTGTCAACCTCGACAATCTTTAAACTCGCTGTCTTGGTTCTAGAGACTATCGAGAAGCGCAAAATCCTCATCACCGCGGACCATGCTCCCTCGAAAGAGAGCACCAGCGGTCCCTTCAGTCGCGGATTCTTCATCTGGCTGAACTCACTCCTATTCTCGGGATGGGCCACTGTATTGACTAAAAATGACTTGCCTGCAATCTACGAGAAGCTTTCCTCTGAGAAGCTTGAACTTAGATTTGGTAAAGCTTGGCAGAAAGGTAGGTTGCCGTGATGTAGTTGGAATCATTGGTTAATACAGATTTTAGCAACGAGGAGAAGCAAGAAGCCTTCTTTGTTTGTGACAACTATCAGAGTCCTGAAATGGGAACTTCTTGGCATCACGCCGCCCCGTCTTGCTATGATTGCTCTTAGCATCTCGCAGCCTTTCCTTGTTAGTCATGCACTGCGCTTTCTCACCATGCCAGCGTCAGAAGCAACTATGAATCTTGGATATGGCTTGATCGGCGCCTTTGCTTTGGTCTTTATTGGATCAGCTGTAAGTGATACTCGACCTCGCCTGTCCAGAGGGTAACTGATCATGGTAGATTATCACGGCATGGTATGAGCATTTGACCTTCCGAGCTGGTGCTATGGTGCGAGGTGGTTTGATCACATTGATCTACGGCAAAATGATGAAGCTGCCCACTGATGACCTTAACGAGTCATCGGCCGTTGCTCTCATGGGGAATGATGTTGAGACGTTGACAGAAAAGCTCCACATGCTGCTGGTAGAGTCTTGGGCAAATACAATCACAGTCGGTATCGCAATGTGGATGCTTGCAGCTCAGCTGGGGGCAGTTTGCGTAGCGCCCATTATCACAGCAATAAGTATGTCCTTGGATATCCAAACTATCATGTCTTCCGCTAACAGCCCAAGTTTCGTTGATACTCTCTGGTAGCATCGGAAAACTCATGGTCCCACGGCAGATGATCTATCAAAAGGCAACACAAGGCCGCATCAACTTCACCTCCGAGGTGCTCAGCTCCATGAAACCAGTCAAGATGCTAGGATATTCGGAACGCTTCGGCAACCTCATTGCGCAGAAACGAGATGAAGAGATTGAAGTTAGTAAACGTTACCGTATGATAACTGTTTACGCCAACTGTATTTGTATGTTACCCTTTGGTTCTGTTGATCATATGCTCATATTTTCAAAGCAAACTGCAATATATGTCTGACGGAGGCCATTACCTTTGGCGCATATGCCATTGCTGCCAAGCTCGGAGGTGGAGAGCCATTCTCAGCTGCTCAGGCAATCACCGCCTTGTCCATCTTGGGTGTCATGATGGAACCGCTATCACATCTTCTGGGTAACATTCCAAACTCGTTTTCCGCTTTTGGATGCTTCAAGCGGATTCAAGAGTTCTTGATGCTCGAGGAAAGAGTAGATCGTCGCCAGATTCATGACAATCTGAGTGGTCCCTCATCGAAATCATCTCAGGAGAACACTGAAACACAGCACGAAGCGTTTGAACCCAAGACTTTGGGCAAGGTTGAAGCCGATAACTCACAAATCTCGATCAATGACGGAAACTTCAACTGGGGCGAAAAGGCAGTTCTCAGCGGCATCAATACGGCTTTTCCTCGACACGAGAACGGTTCACTTGTCATGGTGATTGGCCCTGTTGGATCAGGCAAATCAAGCTTTCTCAAAGCCATTCTGGGTGAAACCACGTCCTCAAAAGGCAGTGTATCTCTGAGTTCATCAGAAGTTGCATTTTGTGAGCAGTCCCCATGGGTCATGAATGCAACGATCCGAGCAAACATTATTGCCGAGTCAAAGGGCTTTGATAGCGTTTGGTTTGACACCGTTGTGAATGCCTGTGATCTTTCTATCGATCTTGGCAGGTTTCCAGAGGGTGATCTCACAATGGTTGGAGATAAGGGCGTTAAGCTCAGTGGAGGCCAGAAGCAGCGGCTGGTGAGTCAAGACTCCTTCAACTATAGACTCTTGTTAACGTATCCTAGGCAATTGCTCGAGCGGTTTACTCAAGGAAGCCCGTTGCCATGTTTGACGACGTCTTTAGCGGACTAGACAAGGTAACAGAGCAAGCCGTCTTCAGTCGAGTCTTTGGAAGAGACGGGCTTCTTCGAAAGAATGGAACTACTATTATCCTAGCAACTCATGCTGGTAAGCGTTTAGCCATAAGATCGATAACTGAGATACTAATGGAACCTAGTTCATCGATTGCCAGAGTCAGACTTTGTCATTGCCCTGGAGAAAGGGGGTAGACTAATTGAGCAAGGCACTTTCTCCGACCTACGATCCGGAGGAGGCTATGTAGAGAGTCTCGATATTTCTAGTCACTTTGATGAAAGTGGCAGTGACTCTTCTTCATCTGGCGACAGTCCCTCCGAGCCCAAACGTTCTGAAAGCCAGCCCCAACAGCAGAAAGACGAAGCTGAACCCCCAAGCGACAGAAGCGTCTTTATGTATTACTTCAACGCAATTCGGGGACACAACAACATTTTGCAGGTATTTCTGATTGTGGCCCAAGGCGTCATTGCTTCATTCAGATGTAAGAATACAATACTACAACTCCGCTTCTCTTGCTAACAGCAGCGTCTCAGATGTCTGGATCACTTGGTGGGGTGATGGCAAAGGCCGCGATAGTACAGATGTAGGGTATTGGCTGAGCATATATGGTGTCTTGTCTCTTCTTGAAGGGTTCCTCGTCACCATGGCCATTGCGTAAGTACTGAATAGTTTGAGGAGGATTGAGTTGCTGACAATGTCTAGGATGTTTCTTCTCATTGTTGGACCGACGAGCGGCAAGACGCTTCACCGTCGAATCTTGGATGCTGCCATGAAGTAGGTACCTCACAAATCTGACTTGACTCTTTTAACATACTTCATAGTGCTCCAATGTCATTTTTAAACAACAGCGAAGCTGGGTCATTGATCAATAGGTATGAGCCCTACCTATGCAGCTTAGGACGTGCTAACGACATGTAGATTCAGTCAAGACTTGCGACTTGTTGACACGGTCTTGCCACTCTCTCTATCCGTGTTCCTTTTCGGTAAGAGAATCATCGCTTGGATAGGAAGTAGCTAACAGTTTATAGAGGTCGCAGCATGTTTTGGAGCCGCTGGTCTCGCCATCGCCGCCGTCGGCTGGTTCGCCGTCTCCATTCCCTTTGTTATCGGCGTCCTCATTCTGATTCAACGCTTCTATGTTCGAACCTCGAAGCAACTTAGACTCCTGGAGTATGGTCCCAGTTATTATCAATATCTATACGTGCTAATAGGTTCCTAGGATTGAACACAAGGCTCCTTTGTTCTCTCACTTCCTCGAGTCCATCAATGGTCTCGCGACTATCCGAGCGTTTGGCTGGATTCAACCGTATACTGACAAAGTACTCCTTCGGCTCGATGATGCGCAGAAACCTTCTTATCTTCTCAACTGTATTCAACGATGGCTGACACTTGTTTTGGATATGGTTGTTGCTTTCTTGACAGTCATCCTGGTTGTCTTTGCTGTTACTCTACGGGAAAAGATCAATCCTTCGCTCCTTGGTATCGCTCTGGTCAACATGATGCGTCTTGGAGCCAACATGAAAGGCATCATTTTGTACTGGTCGATATTGGAGACTTCGTTGGGAGCCATTACACGTATTCGCGCCTTCTCTTCAGATGCACCGAACGAGCAGAAGCCAGGAGAGGATAAGCAGCCAGGAGAAGACTGGCCACGTACAGGAAAGCTGGAAGTCAAGGACTTGGATGTCCAGTACGAGTAAGTTTTTAAGTGACTAAGAGATGGTATTGATACTGACTGGACAGGCAAACTGCTGAGCCCGTTCTTCACGGGCTGACGTTCGGCGTCAACCACGGAGAAAAGCTTGGACTGTGCGGTCGAAGCGGCAGCGGTAAGAGCTCATTCGTTCAGGCACTTCTCAGAATGGCCGAGATCGTGAACGGACAAATCACTTTGGACGGCGAGGACATCTCTGTCATTCCCAGGTCTTTGATCCGCCAACGACTCAGCTGCTTGACCCAAGACCCATTCCTCTTCAGCGACACCATCAGGTTCAATGCCGATCCTTTGAGCAAGTACCCTGATGAAGAAATCAAGAATGCGCTGGAACGTGTTGGTATTTGGTCTGTTATTCAAGCCAAGGTTGGCGAGGACAAGGATCCGCTTGATGAGAAGATGGATGAGAACTTTCTCTCTCACGGGCAGCGACAGCTCTTCTGTCTTGCTCGTGCTTTGCTAAAGAAGAGTTCTCTGCTCATTCTAGATGAACCTACAAGCAGGCAAGTTCTACCTCTAGTCATAGTCGAGTCTCCGTTCCACTAACACTTCTACAGCGTCGATACACAGACAGACGCAAGGATCCAAGAGGTCATCAGATCAGAGTTTTCAGACTGTACCATCATCATGATCGCCCATCGTATCGATACGCTGCTCGACTTTGACAAGGTTGCGGTTCTGGATAAGGGCACTCTTGTTGAGTTTGGTGCTCCGACGGAGTTGTTGGCTGATGAAGCTGGTGCTTTTACGAGGCTGTATCGCGCCGACAAGAGCAAAGCCAGAGCCTGAAGGCGGTCTGTATGCCATTAACAGTCTATTTGAGTTATGTTGTGATTAGTTGAATACTATTGTCTCTTAATCTGATTTTCTGCGTGGCGGAGTGAGTTGGTGTAATGGTTTGTGGGTTACCCTAAAGCTGTGTGAGGTTACTTGAGATTTACAAAGTCAGTCTCAATGCGCATTGAGAAAGGCTCCGACTAGCATTCCCATCTGATCTTCTCGTGCTATTGAATAAGCTCGAACTCTTTCCGCTTGTGCGGTTCATGTGCTTGAATCGTTAGAGATGAAAGGCATACATGCCTTGTCCACCGCTACACACACCGGTCAGTAGCCTCCCAGCTCAGATGATTTAACGTGACACCTGCCCCTCTCGAGAACATTATTTCACTGCTAGATAATGGATAAATACAATCAGAAGAGCTAAATCACAGCATAGGATCGAGTATAAAGGTTCCCTTTCCCGTAGCGTAGACCGCCCGGGTGTAAATGAACTTTTAACGATATCTACAACACCTCAATCAACATAATGACTGCACCAACACCCTTCAAAGAGATCAACATATACTAAAACAAGCGAAAATGTGTATAGGATATATATACTTCGACAGATGTCCCGCCTGCAACCAAAACCACGACATAACAATGATCCGCACCATGTGTCCAGAGGCAAGCAAGACCAAGTCGCGTGAGTACGGATCATGCAAAGGAGGCATGAGATGGGAGAGGAGACAGATTGCCCAGCTTCTCGCTTGGCCTTATGGAAGGTATTGCACCAGCTTCTCATGTCGTCGACGTCTGGAGGAGTTGCATAGGAAGAGGTATCGCCGAGGATCTAGAGGAGGAGGCGGCTCGTCAACGTAGAGGAGATTGAGTAAGGGGAGTTACGGAAGAAAGGTCATTCTTGCAGAGATGTCAAGTGTAATGCAAGCCTTTCACGTTGATACCGGGCCGTCGCGAGAATAAACTCTCGGGTGGCCCCGTTTGTTAAAGACATTTTAGAATTACCTTCCGTGCCTTTGTTAATTGTACTCCCCTTACCCATCTAAGACTGCCATAATGAGATGTGGCCTCATTAGGAACATGTTGAAGACTTGTCATGGCTCAAACTGGCCGGTTTGGCTGTGCTGTTCCCCTTACGGGGTAACCCAATGTTTATGAACAAGACAACAATAGGGAGCCCCCTCTTATCGAAAACAAAGAGCAAGTCTGAATGGCGTCCTTTCGTTTGCACAGAAAACGTCCTGTTCAAGCGCTGATCCATGCATACAAACGAGCAGTTAAAGAACAAGTAAAGCCGTAAAAATGAACAATAAATTCTACTCTATAAAACGCCTCTCAATCATAAACCAGTATATAAACAGCTTCCGTCTCTGTTCCCATCGACATTTTCATCATCCAACACCACCAGCTGGAACATCACCTACCTCTTCATCGCCAGTTACAATCAATCTCCCGAAGCTATCCAGCCGTTGTTCAACTACAGAAGAGAGAGAGAAAAAAATGTGTCTTTACAGGGAATGGACCATTTGGTGCACTTCCTGTTACTCGCGGCGCACGTCGCGTATCGAGATCGTCAGATGTGAACGCGCCGAGAAGAAGAATGAGGATGGGAAAAACTGCCCGGATGGAGGGGTGGATCCCTTTGCCTGGAATGACCCTGTCTCTGACTGCGATCTTTGTGCTAGGATGAAGGCATACCAGGCCGCCAAGGCCGCCAGGGAACAAGGTCAAGGGATCGCAGGCAAGCGTGACAACTGATCATGATTCTTTAGGCCTAAATGACATGGGAAGATGTCTCTGTCTCCGTTTCTTTTCTCTTTGCATCACTGAGCAGAGCTTCATCATGGTTTCACGCATGTTACCTTGACCTGCGCAACTGACTTATGAGCCATAATTGGTGAGCCAGTCCCTTTTGAGAAACTCTGCATCTTATTTGTTTAATATACCATCATTTGTTATTTAATTGACCTTGTTCATTGTTGCAATCTACTCAGCTGACCATCCAAAGGCCCGTTTGCTGATGGTGAATGATCGTTATCATCCCCTTTGTTCTCTGAACAAATGCATTCATTCATATTTGCTCTCAACTACAAATACCTCTCAAAAGTAAGTCCAAACTTAATTCCTCATCTTGTTCATCTCAGAAGCACTTACTATATCTTTCAAGACTCGTTTCTGGACGTCTTTCAACATCCTTCTGTTACTACCACTACTATACCACCCCCTACGATACTCGACAGAAGCAGCATGTGCCAGACACTAGTTCAATACCGTACCTGCGCTCACTGCGATGTGAAATTTCGCCTATAGGAGACGGCGAGGTTCCTTCCTGACTGCGAAGACTGCGGCACTTACGGACGAGGCGCCTGCAACGACGGTGTGACGTTGGCTCTGCAGCCTCATGCTGACGAGCATAAGCGTACTTTTGTCTGCGAGTCTTGTGAGGCGCAAAAGGTTCGGATTAGGGTTGCTCAGTGGATTTCTTGGGCGAGGGTTTGGGAGAGGTAGATGGTCTGAAGAAGTTGAGGTGAGTTGCCAATTGTCTTGATAATGACCGGGACTGATATTGACTTGAAAGAGCCACCGTATACTAGAAACGATTAATCCTCGATAACTAGGGGAGCGGCTTGGGGAGAGAGTGATTGACCCCTGAATTAGTGGAAACTTCACAGAGCTCCTTCATATTCTCCTGGACGGGCGAGGTTAGGGGGATGGATTCTAGCGGTACACACCACTCAATTAAAACTCTGCTATCTCAATGTTATGGTCCATGACATTAAAAACCACCATAAAGAACCAGTGAATTTAGCTCGTGACTTGTCTTTTCCATGATTCATCTTCCACCAATGTTCCTGTTTGGTTGTCTTGCTGTCTACCTTGATCTCTTTAATCTTGGCTTAGTTGCTAACGCTGTAGATATGTCGAAGATGCCCATCGGCTCCTCGAACATGGTTTCTTTAACCATCCATAGTGGTTCCCATCCGATAGAACTCTTGGATTGTGGCTATAAGTTTCTCGCAGGCCAAATTCAGCAAGAAGCACACGAGCGACTCTAGTATAAAGCGATTGACCATGCTTGACTCAGTTGAGCTACTAACACACGGCAACTCATCCCATGCTCTCGTTCATGTCGTTTATATATTAAAAGAGGAGATGTGAAAAGACACCCTATAGTTGTTGCAGCTCGGTGTTAATATCTGCCGCGATACGAGGGCTGACCTTGATCCACACAGCCGAAAATGGCGACGACCTCTGCCCGCCGGTTCCTATGGTGATAACTGGGGAACCCTAGAATCCTCACGTCATCCAACAGGCACAGAGAGACAAGCCACCGCTAGCTCTCCCCTCATCGTCCCCTGGAGCCGGGTCATGCAGGTCCCCAGCATAGAAGCAAGTCGACGCGGATCACCAAGATACTCCGCGTATCTGGTAGCAAACCGCAGGTAATATATATATGACTGAGTAAGGAAATGAGAGTTTGAATCAGCAAGGCTGTCTTTGATCAAGGTTCGGAGCCCTGTTGAATTGGGAGACTTCCAGCTCTCGGATCCGGTCTCGGTTCTCTGTCTCCACTGAGAAGAGGATCTCGTAACTCTGCCATTCTCTTTGGCTCATGCCAATCCCAACGCAACATCATCATGAAAGCGGCGTAGTCCTCACGACCCAGATGCTTTCTTTAACGTATATAACGAGCTGTTCTCGTTCTTGCTTCGTTCGTGCCGTTTGGGCGGGCCGTTCCTCCAAGCCGAATGCCCATCCTCCTTCTATATTGTTACCCTTCAACTTTCGAGTGACGCCGTTTATCGGGGAATGTACTCGCACTTTATGTGCCCGTTTCCAGGCCATCATTCTGATGACTGGTTTCAGGAATACTCCCACCTCCTTCTCGGCTTCCCCGCGTCCAAAGTATGAGCAACATTGGCTCGTGTAGACCACCCATTTCTTTGAGGTTCCATGCCGGGATCTCGTGGTATACTATATATCATCACAAAGAAATTCCTTGTTCGTACTCATGGAGGGGGATTCGAAGCGCGACAACTTGGCAAAATGTCCCAAGTTTCCCTTCATGATGGCGACGTTTGATACACCCAGCCGGAGCGGCCTCGTGGGTAGTACAGCATCATACTCAGGGCGTGACTCTGATGAAAGTTCGGCTTCAGGTCATCTTGGGTGGCTCGCTGTTGATGGCTCTTAGGAATTGCATTGGCTCGACTCTCCCGAGGAAGCGCCCTAGCTTCTCTCTATATAGTACGCGGAATTCATTTCCGCCTTGCCAAAGAATTGCACTAATCCGACTTTCTTCAGTGATCGACAGTGTGCTGTAGTCTGTGTCGTAGCTCAGACCTTTTGTTGGGCGAAACGTGAAATCGTCAAGTGTAAATAGGACGCCAAAACAGAACCGGCTCGTTGGTATAGGCTGCATCAATGGCCTCTGTCAACGGGTGTTGGTTATTTATAAGGGCTTTTGCAAGATCTCCCCCCACCTAGAAGATAAGGGTCTTATCTTCATGAGGTGCCCCTTGAGGTATATGATGTCGGCAACAGAGATCAGTCGTGGACGGCTATCGAGAGACTGCGTGCGCCATCCAAGGAAACAATGCCCCCTAATGACTATCCCTCGACTTCCGAGTTTGTCCATTTTCTCGGTTGCGTTCGTAGGCTCAAGACCTTTGGTGAAACGCGGCCGCGATATATAAGAATAAAGAAGGTTGGGTTTTAGTTTTCCAAACAATCAACCGGCGACAACTTTTCTCTGCGTAGCTCTTTTTCTAAGGCCCGTCAACACCAAGGTTCGTAGATCCCGAATCCTTATTAATGAAGAGTTAGTTAGACATATATAATGAATTTCTTGTGTGATCCATTCTCAACTGATTTAACATCGTGTCTGACCTTGATCGTCTTTGTTGGTGTAGGGGCGCGTCTAACCAAGTAACATTTCAATAATCCTCAGGTCGTGTCAAGTAACCTCTTCTCGAGGCATTGTCTCGTTTGTCATATATATATGATCGACTCGCATAATTCCGAGAGAGAGAAGAGGTAAAATTGCATTAGACTTCTTGACGACGTTTCTGCTTTATAGAGAGATTTTGACATGAGGACATGGTCTACCAGCAGACCATGTCCCAAAAGGCCCAAATCTCCCTGGTCCAGCTTCGAAAGTCATTTTCCAGGTCAATATATATACCCAAGGGCCAAGTCTCGAAGGACTTTGACGAGGCAGCCATCATAGGCCTCCCTCACCGAAGAAAAAGATACATTAGGGACGGTGCGTCTAGGCCCAGGCGAAGCAAAGATGGTCATGCCAAATCTGGGCGATCCTCTGAGCCGCCTCCCGTTCAGCACCGTTTTTGGCCCATACACAGTACCTCCCGAAGTCGAAGTCCCCAGGAAGGTGAATCTCGAAGGGATTGTCCGTTGGGGACACGCCAGCCCCGGTCTATATAAGGTGTTTATTCTCAAGGCCGTCCCCGTAGGTACAAGCCACTCCTAAATCGCAGTGATACTCGTTGGTTAGGTCCGGATGATCTCCCACAAGTGGTAGTTGCCCCCAAACGCCCAGTAGGATCCAAATCTTGTACCTGACGGCAACTACATTGCATGACAGGAAACCAGCGTCTTCTTGACGACCCAGGGATGTGGCTATCGTCGTCGTTTGAAAGAAAACAAACTAGGCGCAACCACTTTCTTCTAAAATTGATATATATATAGAGAAGGAACCTTGAGTCTGGTGCCTCGGAAAAAAGAATTGAGGAAACAGGCTACCAATGCTCTCAGATACAGCCACGACAAAGATAGGCTTAAACCTCACCAAGTCCCAAACAGCAACCTTTTCGAATGCATAACACGCTGTCCGAATTGAGAACACCGAAAGGAATGGCACAGAAACGACCGAGTTGAGGCAGCAAAGAATCCGGGGGGAAGGTTGATTCATAGCCACAAGCACTCTCGACAGGTCTCGCGGGTGTTTCCCCAGTTGCTCTTGTGACGCCCGCTAGCCAGCAGCCAGTCAACACATTCGATCGCTCCATGGAAAGTGATCTTCCTCTGTCAGAAGTGTACGACTTTATCGTACGCGCCGAGCCTAGACATAGGCTCTCAGTCAGGGGAGGGAGGTGGGCGCCAATGGTAGCCTCCGTCTGTTTGTGTACATATATGCCTCGCAGTTCATCTTTGTTGAGAAAGAAATCCGGGACAGAATCCTGTGCGGTGATTCGGTTTGGCGCCATCTATGCTGATTCTCAGGGGTCCATATTTTGCTCCTTTTCTTTCTCGGACGGCGAGGTCTTAGATTCAAATTCTGGCCCCGTGGGCTGATATAATAAACGACAGAGGGGGTGACAAGGCAGAAAATCTAGTCTGATTGGCTTCCATTTTGAGAGAAGTAAAGGGAAAAGTGCGAGGCCACTCCCAACGGGGAGGACCATCATGGCCAAGTTCTTCGACGGGGTAGTCGACAACGTCTTCTTGGACCCGGAGTAATGTCCACGCATTCTTCTTCGCATGGACAATGTTCAGCGTTACCACGAGAGGCTGATGGTCGATCAGTCAGGCTCTGCGTTCAAAATGGAAAGTACTTCGCGCCCCGTGACCCATATCTTCCGGTGGGCAGAGTACAACATCTAGGTTGACACTCATGCATTGGACACGAGTACGACAACCTATTGGCCGTACTTTTCCATGTGCTATCCTACTGGTCTTCAGTTGAAGAGCAGATCTCAGCTTCTTGGTGGTATATATAAAAGAGAGGCCATATTGTAAAGATGTCTTGAACCGATTGATCTCTTGGATAGACATATAGAAATGTGCTCATTATGAGACTAGAGACAGAGGTGTAGAAACGATGCATTATCTGACCAAATATCAAGCTGTATTGCCAAAAAGCCCTCCTCGTTGTGGGAGACATTTTTCAGAAAGGTGATAACTATGTGGGCGAGAGCGCCCCAAGCTCCAAGGTGTTGTTGTCCTCGACCATGTGTTCTGTTTCGTTATTGTCCTCTGACTACATAATGCCTGGTGCTAGGCGAACCGCTGTTGAGCTAGTTCAAAGAAGATGGATGCCCTGGCTTGGGACATGACCTGAGACTTCCTACTAGTATGGTGTAGTTGTAAGAGATTGCGAGAAAGTCCGACGGCAGATATGCCATAGGAACGTCGGCGCAACGTTCCCAGCAACGCGAATCAATCACACGACCGGCAAGGATTATCTGTGAAAGTATTGAAGTCGCCTTTCGTGCGAAGGCCTAGTCTCCGCGGGGTTTGCCATGGTCAAGAATACAGCCAATGGAATGTCTATCGCATAGCAGCCCATTGATTTCATGGGGACTTGGTCTCATCAGGTATATATATATAAAATAGAAAGAAGACGAGAGGCGATGTGGATGCAATGCCCGAGTGTTGCGAAAGATGTAAATTGGATGCCACCAGTCGATTCTCGTACCCAGATCTCAGGACGGCAAGGAGCCCTTTGCTTGAACCCCGCCTATGCTGTCTCAGTTGACTGTAAACTCCCTTTTAGACGCAGCAGGGAATACTTCGCGATGGTAAACTACCCTTGCCGTTCACTAGCCACGTCCCCCAAACAATGGGTTGAGAGGATTAACTCCGAATTGTGTGCAACGGCCCAAGGGTGTAGCAAGAGTTGCATTGCTTCCAAGCTGGTATATATTGACGATATACGCTCGTTACGGTTGCCATCTCTCCAACAGGTTGACTTCTGTACCCAGGCGTGTGCCAGCAAGGTCTTTGATAAGAACACCGAGACGGGCCACAACGACTAGACAAACACGGGAGCTTGACGAAGACAGACGGCCAGAATGCTAGCCATTATCCCCTCCTCCCTTGTTGTTGTACGTGAGGTCTTTATATTTGCTGTCGATGTCTGTCAAGTAATTGGCGTGTATGAAATCGAGGCGCAACTGTTGGACCAGAAGCTCATGTAGTGAGGCAAGGAAGGCCAAGGCGGCGTCAACCAGGCGATGACGGGCATGTTGCATTCGTATATATACAAAAGTTGGTCTATAACTCCCGAGCAGAAGAGGAAATTGTGAGCTCTTCGTTGTTCCAACGATGGCGTTGTAGAGAATGCTAACCATCATCCCAGGCTTCGGTGTTGTCGTCGTATGCCAAATCTGTGTACTTGGGGGAAAGACAACAGAGTCCGACAACTGGTTCGTGATGGGACAGGTAAATTGCTGTGCAATGATTGCCACGAAGCAAGAGGTTATTTCCACTCGTATACATACAAAAGACGATCGTCAATTCCTGAGCAGAGGAAAAAGTGGGATGTGTTCAATGTTGTGGTGCCAACGTTGTCGAGAATGGCGCCCAGCGTCCAACAACTGGGCCTTGTGATGACGAAGAAGTCCGAGTGGTTAAAAATAGGTAGTTGATAGAGGATGGGTTGCCAGGAACAAGACAACATAAAGCTAGCTCTGACATGTGTTTGCAAAATATGGCGTTGAGCAATGACAAGCTGCATACAGGGACACGGCGAACCATCATACAAGTATGCCTGGCCAATGTGAGTGTGCCCATCGTATATATTGATGAATTGAAAACGTGTTCAGGGGACGGGCATTCGCGGTTTCCGAATGTTGGTAGATATAGTAGGGTGGGTACGGTAGGGATTGATCAAAGACGGCCATGGACTCGTTTCTAGAATCTCAGCATGTAGCGGCGGCGGCTAGCTGACACTGACGACTGCGGAGGAATGAAGTCTGGACTGGGCTGCGAGATTGGGTATATATAAGATATATCTTGATTGTGGTAGGAGTCTGGGGTAAAGCGCTGTCAGGTTGAGACTGGGAGGTCAAGGGGGTATTTATACCTACCCTCCCCCAATATTCTTCACTAACATCATTCTACGAGCTCAAGTTTGCTTAGTTTCCTAAAATGTGAGCAATATCAAACTTCACTGGATACACACGGGTTGCGACAATCAATACTCCAAGTTTGTCCAAAAGTATTTGCTATCAAAACAGCATCATGTATCATATCAATGCTATCCAACCCCCCCTTCTTGAAAAACACCAAAGTAAAACGCCTTCAATGATTAGATATACAGGATTGCCAAACTGGCTTGTCTGACATGTTTACTCCAATGACAATATACAACTCCATTCGTGTGTTTTTTGCCAACTGCTTGCTCTTTCCAACAATACTCGTCTTCTCTTTGGGCCCTATTCACCTTATCGTAGCATGTATGAGAGATCGGGGAGATCTCGAAGGATATTGGCGACAATTTCGTCATCTTTGGAGGTATCTTCCTCTGGCTCTTGTCGTGGAGGAACAGGAAGTGACATTGGTCGTGGCTTTTTCGGCAAATTCTGACTCTTGACAGTCTCCAGTGGCTTCGACACAGGTTCCAGCTCCTGACTTGCAGACATACTCTCCTTCAACGGTGAGCTCTCCCTCATTGGCGAGGATGGCTTGTGCCCATTGCCAAAGAAGTCCATGTCCCAAGAACCCCATCCATTCAGCCTGTTTGTGTTTTCGATTGGTGATCTTGCCTTGTTCTGCATCAGATTTGCCGAGGCCATGACATCCAGTGACGACCGGGGCAGGGGACTCAAGTCGACCGTGGTTGATCTGGAGTGACTGATCAAACCCTGTATCGGAGAAGGAGTTAGATCAACTGTGGTTGATCTTGAGTGGCTAGGCATCAAGCCTTGGCCTGGTGAGACGCTCCAGTCGACAGTGGTATTTCGAGAATGTGTAGGCATGAACCCCTGAGACACTGGTAGGTCAAAAGAAGACCCATCATTGTTTGTCGCCTCCTCCTTAGGAGTGTTTTCCAAGGAATCATCCGGAGGAGCTGTAGCCGTGATTGAAGGTTTGGAAACATGCCCCTTATTCTTGTTTTCCTCTGTCTTGGCATCCACAATCGCGTCCAGAGATGTAAAGGTCCCGTTTCCTTCCCCAGAGGGTGAGGAAACCATGTCACCCCAATCATCATCATCCTCCTCTTCATCTCCCCACCCTGCATTCTCGGGTGGTTGTGCCAATGGTGATGTTGGATACGTGATTGGCTGAGAGATAGAGATTGGTCGGGTTGTAGCTTGCAGTGGTGTAGGTATAATAGGAGAAGGCGGCTGAGGAATTTGAGGTGAAGTTGGTGACGGTAGCGGTTGAGATATAGAAAGGGGGCGAGTAGTAGGTTTGATAGGTATAGGCTTGATAGGAGAAGGAGGTCGAGCAATAGTTGTTGGTGATCTTTCGGGAGGCGGAGGCTTTGCTGTAACCGGTGACGTCTTGACAGCTTCCACAGGAGATGACTCTACAGTCGAACTGGGCTCAGTAACAGAACGCTCCGAAGCTGGAGGTGGTATAGCAACGGTTGAAGGAGCCGGACTGCTCCCCCATCCAAACGTCGCACCCGTTGGCGACGCTACCGTCGCTTTCGAGTTGACCGATGCGTGTCTTGAGTGACTCTTGCGCGCTAGCAACTCCGAGATATCAACTGACGGCGCCGAAGAGTCCCAATTGAAGATCTTTCCACCCGCAGCACCATTTCTCCGACCGAGAACAACACGTCCGGTGATAGAGTCCTCCTCCATCCACCGTCTGACAATGCGAATGGCCTGCTCGCGCACCTGCGAGTTGCCCCAGCCAATGCGCACATAGTTCTCGTCGTCTCCCATGTTATGCTTTCGGATTGAGCCGAATCTAGAGATCTGGTACCAAGCCTTGCGCTCGGAAATAGAAGCAAACGTGTCATCGATGATGACATCCGGTACTGGCTCGGGAGTTGGAAAGGATGCTTCGACTGAGGGGAAGAGACTGTCCAACTTCGACATGTCGATTGAGAACGGTATCGAAGGTCGCTTTGGTCGTGGTTGTAATATCTCTGGGGGCTCTTCATGAGTTGTAGCCTCAACTACAGGAAACTTTTCCTTGGCCACTTTCGTTTCTGGCTCTTCCGGCACCTCCTCGTGGATGGGCGACTCGAAATCCGACCAAGAATCAGACTCAGCTTGAGCTTCATCTTCTTCCGTCTTCTCTTCCACGGTCTTTTCCTCCTCTGTTGTTTCTTCCATGACCTCAGGTGATACATCGCGGTCATTTATTTCCACCTTTGTTTCTAACTCTGGCGTTGGCTCTGGTATTGGTTTCAATTCCGGTTCCGGCTCTACTCGCTCCACGACCTCAGGTTCAGGCGTCGCCTCTTGCACCGGCGACTTGGTGCTCGACGCCTTTCGCATGGTCGGATCGATAGGTGATACGCTATGGCTTCGCTTGGCGATATCATTGTATATCTCCACCAGCTCCTGAACCTTATTCGAGGGCTGGCGCAAAGCAGGTGGTCGCGTGCCGCGTCGCAGAGCTGGTCGAGGAGCTCCATCCGGTGAGCCGGGTCGGCCATCATCACTCGGCATCGGACTCAGACTCCTCATAGACGGAGTCCGGTCACGTTGTCGCCAGATATCCGCTGTGCTGTCCTTCAAGTCGCTCAGGGGAGGCGGCGTCCTCGTCACGACCCTCGCCTCAATCGGTCGCAAGCCTTCACCAAGACTAATCGCCGAATCCCCGCTCCTCTCCTCCTTCCGCACCCGCGCCGTCTCCAATGTTGTCAAATGTCCCCACGAATCCGGCCCCGGCGACGGAAGCCTCGAGCTTGCCGGGCTACCCCCTATCGGCCGCAGACCAGGACTCCTCCCCCATCGGGGGCTGCTGTCCTTACCAGGCTCAGCCCAGCCGCCCCAGGCATCATCATCATCCATCCATGGCGTGGGGGCAGGCGAAGCGCGTTGGCTATGTTCTGGAGTAAAGTGTGCGTGCGGCGGCGGCGCGGGGAGATCTATCTTCGGGGGCGAGTCGTTTGTCCAAGGGGAACCCCATGGATCCTCCATGCTGGGCGAGAGCACATGTCGCGCGGCCAGCGGCAGGAGTGTGTGTCGAGAAGAGAAGAAACGTCGGAGATGAAGGTTATTGTGTCTGATTTATCATTGCGCGAAGAAGGTTCGGGAGAAACGGAGTTTGGAAATCGGCCAAGTGTTTCGAAGGTGTTAGGAGGCGCAACACGTACGTCGTGTAGAGTTGCGTAATCGTCTAGGAGATGGTAGGCAACAGAATTTTGCACGGTTAGGCGCCACAAGTAAATAGTGGCTTGGATGGAGGTCAAAGGTTGATGCAGAATCAAGCAAGAGATCGAAGACGTTGTTTTGACTTCCAAGGAATGGAAATGGAACATGTTCCAGTTTCCGGGGCCTTCGCGGGTTCCGAATCTTCAGGGGCGCGTTCCCCAGGTCGGTCTCTAGCTTCCAAATTTGGTGGCCCCGCCGCCTCCGTACATCCCGGCAGCGCCCACCAACGCCAAAGCTCCAATGACATGGCTCAATGACATGACCCCTTGTTGAATGAATTGACTCTCACGATTCATCAGGGGGCAATTGGACTTTTGAATCCTGTTGACTTGTAGTATTTATATCTGCTTTCTAACACAAGGGTATTTATTTGTTTGCTTGATGTCTATCGCATACAGTGCCAGATACCATGACATCATCCTTCCCCCTCAAATCAACCAGTCCATGAACCATCCGTTTCCCCAGTAATTCCATGAAGCAATTCCATACAACCCCGACACTCCGTCGCTAATATTCAGTCAAAATTTTCATATCGTTTCCCTCCATTCTCCCAAATAAGGTTTCTTCTTCACGAGACAATCTCATGGCCGTGCTTCAGTGCCCACTCCTTGGAGCGACCCTTGCCCGTCTTCTCTGCCACAAGTTCGATCGTGTTCTTCACCTCGATTCGAGATACATGCTCTCGGAAAAGGTGAAACACAAAGTCAATGATTCCAACCTTGGATAACGCCCTGTTGTCAAGAATCGCCCGTTTCACGTCATCCATGAGCTCTGACTTGACGAGCTTGACCGCATCACCACCTCCACTGCTCCCACCAGTCATTGCTGCAAATGCATTGGTAGGTGTTGGTGGAGGAGGCATCTTGGCTCCGCTCTCAGCAGCCTTGGTAGCTTTGGTTGTCTTGACCTTGTTTTCAGGCTCCCAGTATTCCGTAGAGAATGGGTCAATGCCCCATGACTGCGAAAGTCCATCTAAATCCAATCAGTAGCTGGTCTTGTTTCAGTCCAAATGTACTTACCATGCATAAACTCCATCTTGTGCTCGTAGACAACCTGATTCGCCGCAACGCTCCCATTCTCAAAGCATATCCCAGTACTTTCCGGCTCCAGCGTGTTTGCAAAAAGTCGTCGAGATAAACCGGCATCTTCAGAGTCGTCCAGGAAGCCCTCCATGTCGTCCTCATCATCCAGCTCCTCTTCGTCATCGTCAACGTCCAGATCTTCGCCTTCTTCCTCCTGCCACTCGGCTTCCGAATCATAGTCGTAATCCAGGGGCAGTCCTCTTCTCATGGGCTTGCGTGCTAGCTGGCTCAGGTTGTTTTTGCCAAGAGCGAACGTCTTCAAAGTAACAGTTCCGTAGTAAGGGGGGCGGACATCTTGTGAGAAAGCAATCACCTTCATCGGCACCCTAGACAGCTTCTCGCGAGCCTCTCGCATGATCTTATCGGCGTTGTCCGCTCCAGAATTGTCTGATTTTTCTGTCTCCTTGTAGACGTGCTCCATGATGTGACTAACAGGATGATGGAGTCTGCCTCGCTTTGGGGGTTTGCCGGGCAAGGCAAACAGGCGCATAGGGTCGAATGAAGCGCCCGTTTGCACCTCCTCAACGCGCTGACCACCAATGCATTCGTCCAGGATATTTGACTTGACTTGGCGTGTTTCGTCGTCCATCTGGGGTCCAAGGGGGGCCAGTTTTGTACTGTCCTTGATGAAGAATGGCTTGAACAACTTCTCGTACTCTGACTTTGACACCTGACTGACACCTTTGACGGGGCTTCCGTCTCGAAATGTGCTGTTCTTGGCGTTGGCACTGTCATCAGCCTTCTTAGGGGTGTTGGAAACCTTGAAGAAAGAGCCGAGTGTTCGTTGCTGTCGAGCCTTCTTCTCTTCCTCTTCCCCCTTTCGCTTCTTTTCCTCGTCCTTTTTCTTCTTCTCCTCATCCTTCACCTTCTTTTCTTCCTCTTTCTGTCGTCTCTTCTCCTCCCGTTCCTTGGCTTTGGCGGCCTTTTCAGCCTCAGCCTTGGCTTTCTCGACAGCTCGGATAGCAGCCTTCTCTTCACGTTCTTCCTTCTGCTTTGCAGCCTTCTCCTCACGTTCTTCCTTCTGTTTTGCAGCCTCCTTGTCGCGAGCCTCCTTTTCGGCAGGAGTCAACTTCTTTCGCTTCGATGGGTTCGCTGGCGACTTCGATGCGGATCCAATCACCATTGGCTTGAATAACGTTTGGCCCTTGGCCGGCGTCTGGGGCGAGGGTGATTTGCGGGTTGGAGTGCTACTGCCGGCCTCGGTAAGATCTGGTGTCGCCTGTGGTGTGGATTGGCTGCCTGTCACAGCGATGGAAGGTAGAGCTGTATAAAGTTAATATCTCTGCAATGGTTGAAGTGCAATAATACGCACCGCATTCGCCTTCGGGCTGGCTCAAAGTCTGCATTTTGTCTTCGGAGCCCTCCACCTTGATGGACTCCCCTGCGAACTCGTCATGGCTTCTTTTCCGGCCCGTAGCCTCAGTCTCCTGAATATTCAGAGACATCTCCAAGAGAGCCATTTTGAATCGATGGGAGCTATACAGCTCAGTGGTGGTGCGGGTGTGTCAGATGTCGTATCGGTGAGTCGAGTTGCGGAGCGTGACGGATGCGGTCGCTAGGAGGCAAGGCAGGTGTGCTGGAAATCGTCAAAGGCGGAAAATCATGAAACAAGACTTTGATGCTGATTTGTCATGAAGAAGACGAAAATGATCATTTGATTCGATCAAGGCTCTCGATGCTGCACGAGGAATGGTGTTGCGTTGAAGGAATTGAAAGAATCTCGCTGAGCGTGCACGAGATCCTCCCAAGTTTGTTTGTGGCATGAAGCATCCAGGTTGCGAAGGGGAGCCTGGACCCCAGAGAGGGTCCCCAAAGCTTAAGGGAAGACGCGCCGACGCGTTAATTTGGCGCTGCCACATAGTGCACATTTACGCGTTAACGCGCAGAGTGGAAAGTGCAAGTGTGGCTTTCCGGTTAATCTACGGTACTGCGACCTTCAGGGGCCGTGGCTGTGCTCCCTCCGCGCTTGCGGCTAGTGCGCTTGGCATTTTGGCATGTCAGAATCTTTCAAATTGCCATGACGACAAAGATGGAGATCGGGGTGACGTCGAATTTGGCTGATCCCCTCGAAAAAAGGGACCCGAGACAGACGCCCGTGGCTAGTGATTGGGCGCTTATTGTCGCCTGAGCTGACGGTATGGAATAGGGATCGGACCAGACAGTAACGTCACTTCTGCACTGACATGCAAAGCAGGTCCTTCAAAGGATGATACGAGGAGGTCACCGACGATCAATGCATTAATGACCCGCATGCAACTCGAGTCCACTGAGCCTCACGGGGGGCTATGCCTGAGCCATTATGTTCTTAGTTACCTCCCAAGTCTCCAATGAGACTCAGGGGTCAACTTCTCATTAAGCATACTTTTCTGTGTCTTGAGTCCTGGCTAGAGAGGTATCTTTCAAACATTAAAAAAGCCCGTCAACGACAGTGGAGGCCCCGCTCCGAATGCACACACTTCGTTCCATCAAAGAGGTGGAAACATGATATAGCGAGAGATGTGAAAAAAAAAAAAAAGATTCGTTGGGGGGTATCTGAACCCTTGGAAGCGACAGTGGGTTGTGAGAAACCAAACGATAGGTAGATAGTACAAAGCAATGCTAGAACGCCGACTGATGCAAGCCCACCCTTCGATCCGAAGTGTGATGGTGTGTGTTAACGAATGAACAACATAAGAAAACCCATTTGCCCAGCCTGTCGTGACATGATACATGAACTGTCATGGCCGAATAGTATATATCTCGTCGGAAGTAGAACGCCCCCTTAATCGGGGTTGGCGATGAAGAGGCGTCCAGATGTAAGTGTTGAAGTCCGCTCGTCAACACTTCCACGTCTCCTGAGCTCATCCGCCGATTTCACGCTCTTTTCTCTAGTAAGAGCCGAGTGCATCAACGAATTGGCGGCCAGTCTCGGGGCATTTCCCAGCTCGCCCACGTTGTCGGCGCGCTCAGCGCTGCTACCGCTCCTCGTGCTGCGAGCTTTGCCGCTGGCTGCGTCGTCGACGATATCCTCGGGCATAGTCTCCACCAGGCTGCCAGTGCGCTCGGGGGTATCACCGGGACTCCATCGCCGGCCGTGCTGGCTGCCCATTCCTCCAGATGATCGATATGCGAGGTTTCTGCGGCTGCTCGCTGTGCTGCTCCGTCCGCTGCTACCCGTCCTACGGTGATGCAGGCGGGTCGTGCTGGGTGTGTCGTCGTCACTACTCTCAGCCTCCACCTCAGTGGCGCTCAACCGCATAGGAACTCCTCCGACGCCAACGTGGTTCTCGCCGGGCGCGTAACCAACCACGGGTGTCTTCCCGTGGTGTCGAATCTTGGGGATCTTTGCGGCGACCTTGTTGGTGGTGCTGAGGCCTGTGCTGGTTCTTCCGCCGGCACCGCCGGGGCCATAGGAGCTGCCGCCGCGGGCTCCACCGACGACCTCGAGGGCGGCTCGCATCTTTGCCGCACGCTGCTGGGCGAGCATTCTAGGGTCTTCGTACTGGGCGCGATCGCACCAGACAGTACCCTTTTGTTTCCGCAGAAGTGCGACATAGCTAGAAGGCTGGGGGCTAGCTCCACCGGAGCGGCTGGAGGTTGAGCGACGGAGCTCGCTCTGTGACGAGGTGCGGTAAGCGGCAGGAGGTGGGACGCTTCCGATGCTGCTAAACGTATTCACCGACGGCGAGCGGCGGTTCTGCATGGGATTGGGGCCCGGGTGGGCGAGGTGTTGTGTCTGGAACTGCATGGGGAAGGTGTTTGACGAGGTGGTTCGTGATCGTGAGTGTCCATAGGCGATGGTCTGGTCCATTGGGCCTCGCATGGCCTGGGGTTCCAACATGGCCTCGCGGCGACGTCGAGGGAGGACGTCGAGTTTTAAAGGTGCTCGCGGGTCGCGGGTCGTGGCGTGTTGCTCGACAGTAGGGAGGGTTGGCCCCGTCGGGCGCGGCGCGGAGCGGCAGTAGGGTCGAGGTTCCGAAGCCGAAGTGCCAGAGAGGAAGCGAGAGAATAAGAAGAGGGAGCCGAAAAGTGAGACTGTGCTTGGTAGCGCGCCAGAAGAAGCGGGGCGCAAGTTGGAGCCAGAGACAAGAGGGCGGTCGAGGTGGTGGATGTCCGGGTATAACTGACAAAGGTTGAGAGGCCGTGAACAAGGCGGAATAGATGCTTTAAGATGAGGCACTTGGTGTAGGTAGGTAGGTATGCAGAGTAGAGGTCGAGGATGGGAGGAAGAGGTCAGAACTGGATGGTGGGCAGAGGCGTCAACAAGAAGGATTTCAATCACTGATGAGAGTGGGAGAGCCGCCTAGTCGGGCAGTCCAACGTTGCATGGATTCATAGGTACCAAGTAGGTAGGGGGGTGGGTGGAGGGCAGGTGGGTTAGTGGGCTCAGCGAGCTAGTGGGTGGTCGCCTGCAGGTGGATCACCTACCGCTAGCGGACATTCTGCCAGGCCTTGCGCTTGCCCAGGCTGGCTTCAGCGCCTCCGTCCATGGCATCAATGGATGGATCAAACAAAATGGCTCCAGTTGTCGGCTATCCAGAGCTGGCAGCCAGAGCCGCTGTCCTGTGGTGCAGTGCCTCCCAGCTAACCTATGATGTAGCCCGTGGATCGTCGAGTCTTGGCCCTGGCTTGGCCCTCCGACAAAAGGTTCGGGCTGCTTTAAAATTCAATCACCCCTCCACGGAAACGTACGGGGGTACCTATCGAGACAACGCATCCCTCACGATACCTACCTCTAGTAAAAGGAAATTCCTTGCGAGCGAACGTGTTCCGTGAGAATGTATGGCTTGGAGCAAGGGAGCGGAGCGGCGTGTAAGAATGTGGAACCTGGGGCGCTCTCTGGATTGCCTCACTCTTGTTACATCCGGTCAATGCAAAGAATGGCCTTGCCTTGCCTGGCCTGGACCTGGGGCACTCGCTCATGGCTTCTAGGATTTCCCCTCGTGCTCTCCCTCGATGCTTGGGTCATTGCTTTGTCTAAGGTGCTCGCTCGCTGGCAGTTTCGCTTCGGCTAAGGATGCTGGTCCATGCTTTTGTCCATTAACCTCTCACAGCATCGCGACCTCTTCCTCCATGCGACGACCCCAAAGCCAAGTCAGCCCTGGCGGCGGCCCAGCTGAAGCCGCACCACCGAAGAAGAGCCTGGCCTGGTTCTGGCGCGGGGCCCAATCAGGCGTGTCCGTCGTTCGTGATGTCATGCTGGCCCAGCATTCAGAATGGAGCCGAACAGGTGTGTTAAGCTAGGAAAGGTGGGCAGGCCGGCCCTAACTCTCTCCTCCCGTAGGGCCGTAGCCGCTTCTGTTCGGAAGGTTTTCTGCCTTTTGCCATTTTGGCTGGTCCGGTTCTAGCCTGGCATTGGTAGATAAGCGACCGACAGATGGATGCGACAGACAGGACGAGCCGGTGGACGATGACATTTGCGATTGGGTTCTTGCCCGGGTCCTCTGAAACTCTCTTGTATCCCCTCAGACAGAGCAGCTTTTTACTTAGGTTCAATGTCACATTTCACCTCTTTACCATGATCGGCCAGCTCGGAACTGTGACTGGTTCCCAGAGTCGCACTCTTCGCCAAACACAGTCGAGTCGATCCCCGGTCACCCCAGCACCCCTGGAACCGCCTCTTGTCCATCCCCATCCCTGTAGTCTGTAGCTGTAGCGCGCTGACCATGCGTCAGAAGCGACCAGCAGCCTGTCGGGACGGGTTCGCGGCGTGCTGACGAGACCGATAGTCAGGGTGAGGTGAGCGTCTCGGGGACTATCGACCCAGGAGCCGCGCCAAGCACAGCCCTTTTTTCCTCCAGAGCTCTCTCTTTCATTCTCTCTTCCCTTGACCAAGCGCTATGGTGCACCCTTAGATCCAAAGAGATGCAAAGTGGGGTGGGTTTTTAGTCAAGGATGGGACAGAACGGTAAAACGGCAATCCAATCCAACAAAGGCAAAGGAGACAGTAAAAACCTAGAATCGGTCTCGAGCACTCCTAGCGAATCAACCTTGTTTATTGTTGTTGCAATTGTTCCGAGTCTCCATAAACATCAACGGCGGGCTGAAGCCTCTCCCCGAAAGGCACAAACGGGCAACAAGCTTGCCCCGAGAAGCAGAAGCTTGTTTGTTGATGCTTGTTCCAGCTTGCAAAAACTCCCTTCGAGGCGCAGACGCAGGAATCCAATTTCGAATCAGAAGAAAAAAAAAAGAGCTTCGGCATTCTTGTACCGCATATGTCTCCCAAACCCCAAAGAATGCACCCGCAAGGGTGACACGAGGGGAGCCGGCGTGATCCCCCTGTGTAATACGGTCCCCGGCACTTCACTTGGTACGACAAAGGTCAGCCACGTCCGCCTGGTGCATGTAGAAGAGGCTAGGGATGACCTTCTACCGGTGAGGTGAGGGCTGCGCCGGTATGGTGATTCATTAAACCACGAGCCCAGGCTCGCCGCCCTGAGATGAAGGGAGGCACGCGGTCGTAAAAAAACATAAGACACTAAACCAACCCTCAATAGTTATCAGGGCAAGAATATCCAGATTTAAGGCCTAAGAATTCTAAGAAAATTATCAAAAATAAGTTAATAATATTAGAAGATAATTGTCTTATTATGTCTCTCTTTTATCCTATAATTTACTCATAATTAGATTGCAAAGTTAGGCCCTTCTGCCATCTTAGCTTGAGCCGGGCGTCTTGGTGTCTCAACTTTTTCTACGACCGCGTGGGAGGCATCAAGGCACGCCTTTCAAGGCTTCAGGTCAGCCAAAGGCCAATTACAGTCTCTCTAGTCAGCCTTTCGACTGTTGACGAAATTACAACTCGTCCTTCGCATGTGATCCAAGACAAGAGAGAGTGTCTTGAATTCAATTCCCATGTGTATCAGTCAAGTTCCCCCCAAACTAGGTTCACAAGGCCCATCTGACCGACCCTGACCCCTAACAAGTAACTTTCCTTGCCTGAGATCCAGTGCAACCTGTTCACCGCGCCGTTCCATCAGAAAACTGCACTGCAGGCAGCTGAGAGGCGGCCAGTCAATCGGCCACCTGTCGCTGTCCGGCCCGGGACCGAGATTCGATTTTGTTGGCGTAAAGCCATAATATGCGAGTCGAGGAAAAAAAGGTTGTTCTCTTTTGCCCCTCCATGATGGCCGTCATGATGAGTGGCTTTTCACACTAAACATGCCCATTCCCAACTCACGGAGTTGACGAGACGACTGCGGGGAAACAGTCGATATAGCTTCATGGCACGATTAAGATAAGCAGCCCGGCCAGCTCAGCCCAGTTGCTTACAGGAAGTCACTCTCTACAACGTAGTAGCGAATAGGTACGCCTGCAGTAGGTAGCAGAGCAGCGACCCCCTTGCTCATCCCATGCGTGGAGTTCATGTAGATGCACCTCCATCACCATCGCACCTCGATCAAAATGGGAACGTAATTTCTTAGGCCGGGTATTGAAAGGGCCACCCCGCCTCTTGATGGGCCACATGGTCAATGGACTGATGTTTTTTTCTCTCCTCTCTCTCTCTGAGGCCTGCTCTTTTCTCTTTTCCCCACACTTGCATATTTCTCTCATGTCTTCCTTTTTTGTTCGCTCCCAGCCCTGTCCAGCTGAGCTTGGTCAAGCCCAGTCTTGGCTCTTTAAAAATGCGCCTCATGTCGCTTCACGGGGATTGGACTGTCTGGTGCCGTACCTGCAACATGGGGTTGACACGTCTTTGAGTCTTTCTTCCCTTGTCGGTTTGGCGTTGGCGTCTCTGACCTATTCAGCCCGCCAATTCAGCTCCGTCCAACTCCGGGGGATTGGGGAACTACAGTACTACACTACCCTTCACCGCACCCGGTCAAGGATGAGCCAAGTGACCAGGGTCGAGTTTGTCGGAGCCGGAGCTCCTCAATTGTGGATTTCTCGATGTACTCCATGGCTTCATCATGGAGATGGAGTGACTTTAGACGTGCCATTCATCAGATCATACTGCTTCTAGCAATTCACCCCCATGTTGACCACCGGTAGATGCCATCCATCGGGGCAATGGATCGGTCAATCCCAAACTTCGGAACCAAGGAAACTTTTGAAAAAACCCTTGGTCGAAATCTTATAGAAGGCTCTGTTAATCGCCGAGTGGACGGGTTCAAAAAAACCTGTAAATCAACCCCCAACTTGGAGCCCCCCAAGACTCAAAGACAGCGTCATCTCGCCGTCAACGCTACCTGACACGGCAGAGCGTTTCCATTTCCAGGCACGTCTGTTGAGATGGCACAGAAACTCACCTCCCCCATGTCATGGAAGGGCCCAGAGCCATGGAAAATGTGAGTCTTTTTTTTCTTTTCCACTTCTTGGCTACTCCATTCAACTTACAAACGCATTGGCAATCTTGCCCCAGTTTCTCGCCTGCTGTCAAATCCCAGTTGCATCCGCCTTGTAAGCGCGCATCTCCACGTGGGGCATGATTCGGCCATCGCCGTGGACTTGCTGCAAGTTCAAACCTGTCTCGTCTGAAGCAGAAGCAATGGTTGTCGATGCAATGCATGTTCCATCCCAGGTTACATCTAGGATCCTAGGCCTGACCCGAGGACCGGTTTGTTAGCAGCCTCAAGATCAGGCTATTCCTCTCTAGAGCCACTGTAAAGATAAGTTCCAAGGAACAAAGGACATAAAAAAACCTCATCTCATCTCAGACCTGCTAAGATATGTCTGGCTCTGGCGCGGGATGCTTGCCTCCCGAAGTTCTGGAGCGGTCCAAATCTTGAGGGTGCCCCAATGGGTTGGTCAAGCTCACAAAGCCTCGAGCTAACTCAGCCTTAGCAGTCTAGGCACATCACCTAGGCGTAATAGACGGGTGAGGAAGACGATATTCATTGGTTCCTGGTCCGCCAACTTTTGTCTATCGCACATGAAAACCACGCACGGCAAGGGGAAACAAGCAACCAACTCTGCTCTCTTGTATGCATCAAGTACATGTGCCTGAACCTGAACGGCTTTTCCTTGCTTTCCCGCTCCCACCAACTCTTTCTCGGTTGTCTCGCCAAGTGCCAGGGTTCCGCAGAGCCTTCCAGCACCTTGGCGAGACGCAGCGTGCCTGCCGATACTTCCGCTATGGATCCTGTCCCTTGTCAAGAAGAGGAAGCGAAGAAGAAGGAAAAGGAGGGAATTCGCATGGCCGAAAAGCTCCGGATCTCGATCTCAAATGCCATAACCAAGAAAAACCCGAGCATGGAAACTCGCAACGGCTCCCGGGACAATCTCTCCGCTATCATTCGGTGATCTGACCATGATCCCTGCCTCAGCCCACTTACTTTGTTGTTCCATTGCCTAGGTGTTGAACTCGCCCACGGTGGCTCCAACAGACAGGGCTAGCTATCTTGGAGCAGAGTCACATCGGTGAATCTGTCACACCTGAGTGACTGCCACTGACTGGTGGTGGCACAACGTCATGTACCTGCCGGCCTGTGTCTGGACTGCACCTTGAGCAAATCTGTCCCGCTTTCGGCGGTGTGGAGGAGGCATACCTCGGTTCTGTATTGACCGGGAATGCCAGGTTCGCCAACGATATCACCAATGTGTTATATGTGTCGAACCGTGAGGGATTGTTCTTTTTCGGGGGAGATCCGGACGAACATCGTCATTCATGACCCAAGAAGCAGGTTTTCAACGTCAGGCATGCTGAAACGCCACTCTGACGTTGACGCAAACTGGAGATTGGTGCCAGAGTCTCGAGATGCGACAACGAGATTCCGCATGTAAGTTGGTGGGCAGGCAAGCAAGCAATCATCAGCCCA
This sequence comes from Fusarium sp. AF-6, assembly GCA_003947015.1. NCBI lineage: Eukaryota > Fungi > Ascomycota > Sordariomycetes > Hypocreales > Nectriaceae > Fusarium > Fusarium sp. AF-6. The sequence goes on from NKCJ01000019.1 coordinate 47,801, forward strand.
ACCCAACCACGCCCGGGTCTCCCGTTACAACTCTATCCAACATAAACAATGCCCATCCAATAGGCCCAGGAACAGGGAACATGTTATTGGAAGAAGAAAACCAAGGCTTTCTCTCAGCCCAGGCAGGCAAAGTGCTCACGCCCAGCCGTGTGTTTCCCTCTGACTGGTCATCGAGAAGCATCCTCTTGTCGAGCTGGCAACCCAAGTCCAGTGCCTTGGCCGCAGTGACACACTGCTGCACAACCCCACGACGGCCGGGGATGCTGTTCCGTGGCATCGAGATAGGCGGGCTCTGCCTTGATGGCTTTTTTTTCTCGGGAGCTGGCGCAGCCGAATGTCAGTGAGACCTGGCTAAAATCCTTTTCAGCCCTCTTTTTCTCATCCTTCGCTTCGCTTCGCTCCGTCCTGCGGGTAGACCAATGCATACTTTTCTCTAGGTTGACCGGCCGGGTCGTCTTGGCTGCGTGATCATCTCACCGAGTTGTTTGTTTGTTTCCCTCCTCCAAGTGCGGGGTACAGGTAGGTACAGTCGCAACATCCATCTCTTTTCCTACCATCTCTCGCGATTTGTCTTTCCCCGGCTCCCTATTCGTCGGACTGAAAGCGGTTGTCGTGATGACATGGATGTCATGATGCCAAAGTTTGTTTACTTGATTTGGTCGGTTTCGGCAGGGTAATTCCGCTGGTTTCGATCATGTCCAGCCAGCCATTGGACAACCCGGTTTCAGTTATCAAGTCACCATGATGAATTGGTTTGTCTCCGATCCCTTTACTTGGCATTGTCTTTGATCAATGGATGCGTCAATGTCTCAAGTCCATGAACCATTCATGAGGGCTTTAACGAGAAAGCTCACTTCTCCGAACTAGCCCCTCAAGAGAAAAAACCCATCTCCAACGCACGTGCGAATGATGAAGTCATCAGTTCGCCGGTTTGACATAAACACTTTTGGGGGACACCCACCAGCTTAGCATCTTCTTCTAGACCAAGTAAGGAAATTCGACATTCAAGCGTTGAACCAGCTCTGTGGGTAAACTACAGCCGGGCAAAAAAACTAAAACTCTCGTGCAAGTGTGGCGACGGTATGAATACCAAACTGGTCAAGCCACCGGAAAACTGACCAAGGACTTTCATTTCTTGTGATATGGATCGACAGGTGCAGGACATTGCAAAAGTTCAATTCTACACGCCGTCGTTGAGAGATCGACCACCAATCATCTAACTCGATATTAAAGCATGTCTCTACAGCCCATCAAGAGATTGGCCTGGGGACCGGATCTAGATCATCAGGCCGTCTTTGCAGGTTCCCGTCCTGCAAGATTGATCAGAGGAGCCTCTCGGGTCCATGGAAATCCTCATGTGCGATTGTCACCTGCAAAATCCTCCCGACTTGGCGATGCTAGCTTGTGAAGAGGGGACCCGCTGTAGGATTGAGGATTGTTACACGGCTGTGTGCATCGTGATCCAACAAGAGTCGATTTGTGCATGAGAGGGATATCTATGCTGTTTTCGATGTCTTGTTGCGAGCGAGCGAGCGAGTCGCCAAGCAATCATGTTGGAGGATGGTTGTCAAACATTCATGCTGAGTGAGCCTGGGCGCAAGAAACGGACCGATGTTTGAAGAAGAGAAGATTGTCTCTACATAGGACTCGCTAGTGTCTCGATAGGATTTTGCTGATGCCTTGATAGGACTTGCTGAGTGAGCGAGAGGCTGTGGGTTGATTCTCTCAGGTCGGGCTGGCCGGGGATGGGATCCGAAACTCGACCTTGTAAGTCAGCCCAGCACATCAGAACATCATGAGTAACTTGAGTCAAGGTCAAAGCTTGGCGTGATTAGGGAACGATATAGCGATGCCCAATAATAGACACTAGTTGAAATGCAATTAGAATGAAAGAATGAGAACAAAGAACTTGTTGCGTTCAGATGAGATCCCAGGGGTTTCCTGTCCGATCACGGCTATGTTCAGCTGAGAAGGTGACACAAAACTCCAGCTCAACAGCGCCAGAATTAACCATTGTAAGATATCAAGACCGCCGATCAACCCATCAGTCATGTTAATCTGACAACTTGACAGCCTATGTGAGCCCTGCTAAGCCCCCAGGGGACCAAGCCCTGGGGCAATCTCTTCTTGGCCCCCCGGGCGGGCCTCTTCCCTGTACCGGGATCTAGGGGGCAATGGAGCTGGGTGCCCAAAGATTGGCTGATTTTTGTTCGGGGGGCGTCGTACAGCAGCAAACCGATATAGCAGCGGAGGATGCTTAGCAGATGACTGTATAGTTTATAGCATGGCGAAGTCGCAAGGCTGATGCTTCGGTATTCGGTGGCCGTTTGCCAATGGAGAATGAAAGAAAGAGAGAGAGGAAAGGAGAAGCCAAGAAAGAGGTTCGGTTCAGGTGCCGTCGTTCACTAATTTAAGACCCCCATACCGCGGGAATGGAACGGCATCCCCGTCTCCTGGCCAGTGGGTTTATTTCCGTTTTTTCAGGGAACGCACTGACGTCAAAAAAGCTGATATCCATCCGATATCCATCTTAGTCTCCTTTTTAGCTGCTGCTGCTGCCCGGTGGTAGGGGAGATATTTACACCCAGAGAGGGGCACGTTGACGCGACCATAATTTTCACAGGCCAGAGAAGGTACTTGAACAGACGACAATCCCTTCCCTCCTCTTAGATGCCGAGCCCTGCCCATCTCCATCTCCAGCCCTTGTCGTTGCATGACATTGAGACCTCGGCGGCTCAGCTGCTGTCATGAAGTTCGCAAAGGAGCTCGAGCGGGAAGCCGTGCCAGGTAAGAAACAGAAACCCAAAACATATCCCTTCCGTTGTTGATCTTCCCACAACCTACGCAACAACGCCGAGACACTGCAGGCCGTTTCGGTTTCCAAAACGCTCGCTGACCTGTACCCTTCCCGTCGCACAGAATGGCGCGTCAAGTACCTCAACTACAAGGCCGGCAAGAAGCACGTCAAGGCCCTCTCCAGAGCCCTCGCCCGCGCGAATGGAACACCAAGGACCGGGCCTCTGAGGGCAAGCACTTTCCTCTCGCCCATGACGCCTCGTCAACCTTTTAGCAGAGCGAGAAATTCGGGACTCGATACTGCCCATGGCACCGACGGCAATGGATCCGCGACGATACCTGCGACCGCCTCTTCGGCAGCCACCAAAGCCATACCTACATCGCGAGGTCGCGAACACGATTCCTTGACAGAAGCTGGAGATAATCGACACTATGGAAGCTTTGTCGAAACACCACCAGATCCATCGCCTATGGCTGAAGCACATGGACATCATCACCACGACTTTCAGCTTCCCGCGCCCGCCATGACGGTTGACGAACATGAACGCCCAACAGCGCATACCGCCGTGTCAGCCTCTGACCTCATGCGACGGAGCTTCAACCGCCTTGATCCCCGAAGGACATCCTCCACCAACGTTGTACCGACTGCTTCAACCATTGCATCGCCCGTGATAAACGACCCTACCAAGCAACCGATTGAAGTCAACCACACCGATTCGCCATCCCACCTGCGCCGGCTCTTCACCCACACATCTACCGCGAGAAGCGAGCGGAGGGTCGACATCAACATGCAGAACTTTGATCTCATGAAAGAAAAGGAGCGCGAATTCTTTGACTTTCTCGACAAGGAGCTCGAAAAGGTTGAGGCGTTCTACAGGATGAAGGAGGAGCAGGCCGGTCACCGCCTTGACATCCTGAGGGTGCAGCTCCACGAGATGAGGAACCGGAGGATCCAGGAGATGGCCGAGGACCATGACCGCGAGGATAACCCCCCAAAGAAGGGGAACCACGAGAACGGTAACGGCAAACTCAACGGATGGGTCGACCCTATCAAGGCCAAGATCTTTCCCGTGGGACCGAACACCAAGGCCTTGCAGCGAATGGACCTGACGCCCAACGCGAACGGCATCCTACAGAGCGGTACCGATGCTGAGAGGGACTATATTCGCCGGCCGGATCAGCACGAGGTCCCATACCGCACGGCCAAGCGCAAGCTCAAGCTCGCACTACAGGAGTTCTACCGTGGCCTAGAGCTGCTCAAGTCTTATGCGCTGCTGAACCGGACAGCCTTTCGGAAACTTAACAAGAAGTACGACAAGGCTATGAATGCCCGGCCGCCATACCGTTACCTCAACGAAAAGGTCAACCAGGCTTGGTTCGTCAACAGCGACGTGCTTGAGGGCCATATCCGAACCGTTGAGGACTTGTACGCCCGGTACTTTGAGCGTGGCAACCACAAGCTAGCTGCCGGCAAGTTGCGCAGCCTCAACAAGAAGCCTGAAGACCAGTCCATTGGCATGTTCCAGAACGGACTCCTCATTGGCACCGGCGCCGTTTTTGCCATCCAGGGTCTCATCTACGGGGCCCAGCTGCTATACCATGAAGATGACGACGTGCGTGAGCAGACGAGCTACCTGATGCAAATCTACGGCGGTTACTTCCTCATGCTCTATCTATTCGCCCTCTTCTGCATAGACTGTCTTCTCTGGAACCAGAACAAAGTCAACTATCCCTTCATTTTCGAATTTGACCAGCGACATCATCTCGACTGGAGAGAGCTCGCCCAGTTCCCCAGCTTCTTCTTTCTCGTCTTCGGCCTCTTCATGTGGGTTAATTTCAGCAGATATGGCGACCCGTCCATGTACATTTACTATCCTGTCATTCTCATCTTCTTCACCGCCTGTGTGCTCTTCTTCCCTGGTCCTTTGGTATGGCACCGGAGTCGAAAGTGGTTTGCCTATTCTCATGTAAGTCATCTAACCCAGCTTTGAGATGAAGACTAACGCGTTGTAGTGGCGGTTGCTTTTAGCTGGTCTCTATCCCGTCGAATTTCGAGATTTCTTCCTTGGTGATATTTACTGCTCACTTACATACTCGACAGCGGTAAGTTTACTCAATCCCCTTTACCCCTAAACCAGGCGGTTGATAGCCTTAGAACATCGAACTCTTCTTTTGTCTCTACGCAAATCATTGGGACGATCCCGTGCAGTGCAACTCGAGCCACTCACGGCTCTTGGGCTTCCTCACTGCCCTTCCTCCCATTTGGCGTTTCCTCCAGTGTATTCGTCGTTATAAAGATACACGCAATGTCTTTCCTCATCTTGTCAACGGTGGCAAGTATACTGCTACTATTCTTGCCGCTGTAATGCTTTCACTTTACCGCCTTCACGACTCTCGAAGTCACCTGGCGCTCTTTATTACGTTTTCAACTATTAATAGCGTTTACTGCTGTAAGTGACCCCTTGTACTCCTCATGGCTCTCACTAACATCAACAGCATTTTGGGATCTGTTTATGGATTTCTCTCTTCTCCAACCTCAGTCCAAGCACTGGTGTCTCCGCGATATTCTTGCCCTTAAGCGCCGTTGGATGTACTACTTTATCATGGTGGTTGACCCCATCCTCCGTTTCGCTTGGATCTTTTACGCCATCTTCACACACAACACCCAACACTCAACCATCGTCTCATTCATGGTCGCCTTCATGGAAGTCACTCGACGAGGCATGTGGGCTCTCTTCCGCGTTGAGAACGAGCACTGCGCAAACGTCTCGCAGTACAAGGCCTCGCGCGATGTGCCTCTACCATACCGCATCGAACCCCTCATGGACCGCGCCAGCACCGACGGTTCTGTCGCTGCCACCCAGCAGCCTCCGACCACCGCTGGTGTCGCCTCCTTCGAGGAGCCATCCCGCCAGCCTACGGCAGAGTCTACCGCCGTCTCATTTGGTGCCGCAGAGGAGGGCATGTCGCGCCGTAGGACGGAGCCACCTGCCCCTCCCCGACGCACCTTCAGCCGTATCCTGGCTGAGGCGCATAAACAGGACTTTGTGAAGCGTCGCCGTCCTCTCGAGCAGACCGAGGAAGAGAGAGCTGCGGAGCTAGGACAGTCTGACGATGATGAGGACGATGGGGATGAGGTTGTCAGCTTGCTTGAGGCGACAGAGGGCGACAATAGACCTCGCTCTTCTCGTGGATATAGCCGAGGGGCTTAGAGATAGCGCGCGGGCGTGATTTTACAGATTGGACTTTTTTTGCATGTTGATCGTAGATTCTGTTAGCGTTTGGGAAAAGGCGATACCCCTATGCATACACTGTACATATACATTCACATGAAACGGAAACGCTGGTACGGCCTTGATAAAAAAATAAAAGTGTTGATATATTCCCATCATTCAGCGACCATCTAACATCCATACTGCCCTCTACTCCAACGTTCCAATCTAACCACCTCTACATCTAGGTTATAACTGTAACAGGTATCAAATAATTCCCATATGCCTCACACAAACTTAAACGCCTTCTATGATTACTCCATCTAGTTCCACTCGCCATCAATCTTCTCCCAGTTGTCCAAGAAACCCTTGAAGAACTTGACACCCAGACCAGGGTCCAGCGATCCGGTGGTGGCACGGACAGAGTGCATGCTCAGCTGGGGAAGACCAGCATCAGCAGCCCGGACACCCATCATGCTAGAGAGAGCAGGACCGATGGTACCACCGCTACGGGAGTCGTTGCGGATCTGAAAGGTCTGGGTGCGGCAGTCGGCGAGCTGGCCAACACGCTGGAGGATGGAGGTGGACACGGCGTCGGTGGTCATGTGGCCATTGCTGTCACCGCAAATGACGATGCCGACGTTGAGCTCGGGGACGTGCTCGGAGAGGTACTTCTCGAGGAAGTTGGGGTTACCGGCGTGGGTTACGTCGGCAGACAGGAGGAAGGACTTGGCATAGGTCTGGCCGATGAGGCTAGGGCCATATGTGCCGGGGTTGAGGGCCTCGACGGCACGCTCAACGACAAGAGGGAGGAAGTTACCACGAGCACCCTGGCGAAGAAGAGAGCCAATCTCTTCATCATCAAAGAGCGCAACGAGCTTAATCCCACCCTCGTCGTGGTTCTCACTGGCAGCAAGCAGACCGGTAAGAGCAGCCCATGAGCAGAGCTTGTCGTCAATGCGGCCAGCAAAGATGAACTCTCTATCCAGACCACCAGTCTGGGCAGGCTGCGAATCGTACAGCTCCAGCTCCCAGTTAACGATGGAGCTGTAAGACTGGATCTTGAGCTGCTTAGCAATCAACTCAACCAGCCGGGGAGGCTGAGTGTTGACGAAGGAACCAGCAGGACCCAGGGCCTCAGTCGAGGCACGCTGAGAGCTCTCAAGACCGATGATGGGAACAGCCTGGGTCTCAGCATTGTTCTGGCCCATCATGCCAACACCAAAGTGAGGCGCAAGAGTGGGAACCTTGGCGATGGGCCAGTCCAGCTTGACAAGTCTTGTGGTAGTCTTGCCAGTCTCCTCATCTCGCACAATGACCCTGCCACCGATGCTCAAATCTCGGTCCCACCAGGTCTGGTTGAGGGCACCAGCATATGGCGCGACACCAAGCTGAACGTATCCGGCCTTGACGGGCTTCGTGCTCACGGGCTTGAGCTTTGCGGTGAGGGCGTCGATGTGGCCGCCAATCATGGCGACACCGTTGCCGGGTTGGTACGCTTTGCCGACGGTGAAGGCGATAAGAGAGCTACCATTTCGGGTAACCCAGTACTTGCCACCGGGTTGCACCTTGTCGGCCCAGGAGTCGCGCGAAGAGAGCTTGCGCAGTCAGTATTGTCCTTATCAGTAGTCAGGGTATGCATGCACTCACCTGTGTGAAACCAAGCTGCTTGAGCTTGCCCTCAAAGTAATCTACGGTGTGGAAGATGGTGGGGTTCTCCTGAAGGAAATCGCAAAAGGGCTTGGTGAAAGCCTCCGGTCGGATCTCAGCAATCTGGCACAGCCGACAGACCTGATCCTCAGCGAGATGCCAGTTGACCTGACCGACTTCGCCAGGGGCCAGCTTGGCGATGCAGGATGAGCAGGCTCTGTTATCTCTCGTGTCGCGACCCTCCATGTCGGCGAGCACAAAGTTCTTTGATCGTTGTCTAGGCTCAGAGCTCGACTCGGTCAAGATCGCAGTGTTATTGAGGGTGGTGGATGACGACAGCGCCTGCTGGCGAAGGGAGAGCGACGAAGCGCGCGCGCTCAGCATTTGGGGCGTAACTTTGGTCATCGTGATGAATCAAGCTAGGCGCAAGCTGTATGAGGAAACGGAGGTCTTATCGGGTAGTCGATGCGCAGCGCAAGAGACAAAACTGGGGGAATTGGAGCTGTTGACGGAGTTGAGTTGCGAACGATGACGAGCTCGGAGGCAGAACGGAGGTCAGCTGGACGGGACGAGATAAGATAAGCTCCCAGTTGCCAGGTGCCAGATACCGGCTGACCTCCATCCATGCCAAGCACCTCCGCTAGGCACACCCTCCAGCCACAGGCACAAGTCAATGTGTGTGCCTGACGAGGTGCCTGAAGATCACGTTCCGAAAAGCCCATAGCTGGGCCGATAACAAACAGGGTTTACATCGGCCGGAGTAACGTGGGATGGGACTGACTCGAGTTGGACGGTACAGTTGAGGCTGCAGCCGACTTTGACTTTTCTTCTTTATTTAGATGAGCCACCGTTAACATGACTAAAGTGTACAATACTGCTGGTCGACGCCGGCATCTCGACTTCAACCTTTGCTGTGACACCACCATCTCGCAATCATGGACCGGAAGAAACCACCCGCGTCAAGGTTAGTCATCAAAGCGCGACATGGTCTCGGGAGTAGTCGTGATACAGGCTTTGGCCAAGCTGGGACTGTCCAGAAATCTCGCCGGTCTAGATTCAGCTGTGCGTCATGCTGTGCCACTCGAGGGCCACTTTAGCCGTTCAAACTTTATTCTCAACAGCCGAACAAAGGATTACACCACTTCAGAAACCATCAAGCATGAGGAAGCTATTACTATTATTAAGGCTATTTATGCCGATCCGTGATGCCAATCCGTGACGCCGATCCCGAGTACCACTACCTAGGTAACCATGCAAAGTCGTGACCCATTCATCATTACAATCCACAACTACCTTATTCGTATGCGATCAAGTCCCAACCTTATGGGCTGTACTGGTCCCACTTGATATTGGCGACATCTTCGTAGCACTTCGAGTTGAGTGCGAACTCGTGGCTCGAGTAAGATCCCTTAGGGAGCTCCTCCAGCTCGGCACACTGGGGAACCAGACGAATGGGAACACAGCCATCAGGAATGTTTCGCTGAATCTCGTTGTTCTCGTCGATCGAGAGACGAGCCTGCTTGATGACGACAAAGTGCTTGCCCTGGTAGTATTCCAGGGCCTCGTCACAGGCAACAAATGTCTCGGGGAGCATGTAGGTGTAGGGATCGTCGAGAGCGTTCAACTGAACACCCGGTGTGCCAGGGCCAAAGTTGAGTGAGGTGTCGTAAAGTTGCTTGTTCTCCTTGTTCTGCTGGATGGCCAGGCCAGCAGGAGTCAGGGGAGTGCCACCATCGGTGAGGACAGTAGCCTCGCCATCTTGTCGCTGGTCTGTGGTGCCGTTTTGGTAGAAGATGCGGCCGTCCTCCTCAACCACACCGACCAGGCTCAGGCCGGCACCGACGTGAATAGTGGTGATCTGGTAGTTGTTGATGGGGGGGTCAAAGTCCTTTGAGTGGTCTGTGACGTTGACGATGAGCTTGAAGCCCGTTGATGATGAGCGATCGGGATAGCGAGGGTTTGTGACAATCTGTGGCTCGACATATCCCCTGTGGGCTAGGGGTGATGCAGCTGCAAGACCGACGAGGCCCAGGAAGAATGTTGAGGAAATCATGATGTGTGTGATTGTATTGGAAGTGATGAGAGTGAAAGTTGAGAGGGGGGGAACGATCAAAGTGTATTTGTCTGTGGTGTCTGGGAATTGAAGATGCTGATGAGAGGGGACCCGGATCTTAAATGTTTCTTCAAGATGCTCTGAGGTAGGTACGTAGTGCAGGTGCAACCAACCTCGGGGTGGTCAAGAAGGATCCACCCCCGTTATTTCACAGTCCCCGCTATGCTATTCTATCATGTTGGTTGCACCTCACTTGTTGCGTCATGTGGTCCGATTGAACCTTTTTACCTATCATCGTCTCCCCGAATAACGCATGCATTTCTGAGAGCAACCCAGCCTCTCTCTTCAGCAACCAATCCTCTGCTGCAGGCCGTTAGGGTGGCGGTACCATGCCGAGTCTGGTCCAGTGCTGAACTGCGGCTTGATACTTCTCCACAATCTATTTTAGATGGATTCGGCCATTTTGTGGTGACTTTCCCTCGGTGCTGAGGCCATCACGACGCTATTTCCATCTAGTCCACTACATGATGCTTTGTTGAGGCCATTCCAGTGGGATTTGTGGCGATTGAGAGCCCATTTGACTTGTAATTGTGTAATTGGGGCTCTGAGAGAAACTTTAGTGATGCTACTATGTTGTTTTTGCTGGGTTACATGCTCTGAAGCCTCTCTTGTGCCCTCATTGAGCCGATTCGACACTACGATGATCAGACAAGTGAGCTTCGGAGAGAATCCAGACGGCGAGCTGAAGTAACTCCACTATGCCGGGTGTGGAGAGGGTGGATCCTTACTCAGTGGGCCGATCGACCGCTGGCGCAGGAAGTCGCGGCCGGGTGGGTGGATCAAGACCGGCCACCAAGGGCAGCCACGGATGGATGGCCTCGCGGCTGCCAGCGTATGGCTACAGGGATGCAAGCTGCGGGGAGTCCCCTGTGGAGCGCTGCACAGGCGATGTCGGGAGGCCCTGAAATACGAGGGGCCCTGCGCTAGAGCGACTGCCATTTCGTCATCCTGTCCCCGGCCGAGCCTTCCGCTGCACACCAACCACTGACCTACACCTGCCCGAAGATGGGGAATGGCAAGAGACTGCCATGAGCCGAGACTGCCCAGACCAGGCCATCCCGATCATGGATGGGATGGTGTTGACAGCTGAAAAATTCTCCGTAGTCTGCTTTCTTTGTTCAAAGGTTTTTCTCGGCTTGTTTCTCCTATGTACATGATGCAACAAGCAAATAAATATCCATCATGGCAGACCCAATGATTGACAAATCAAGATTATGATGCACATCCCAACCCCGTTACGAAACAGAGCAAAATAGGGACCCAGAGAAGCATCAAATCCGGGGATCCCAGCGATCAACGGGTCCCCCAAAAAAGGTGCCCTTTCATCCCCTCAGAGCAATTGTTTCGTCACATGCTGCAAAAGCCATTGGCTTTTCTCGCCGGTGAAACCCAATTGTGTGGAACCATTTAGCATCAAGTTGAAAGAAGCCGATAGCGGGGATCCCGATCCGAACAAAGGGATGCTCTCGCTCCATGTGTGATAATGAAGGATCGCACAGCAGCCCCAGCCTCGATTATTTTGCGAAATTGTGACCGACGATTTCTCTGACAGGTTTCTCCATGCATTACACGCAAGCTCGATCGCGTGGCATTGCAGAACGTTACGACATGAAGCTTTGTTGAGCCACGGACCATCGTCGGTCAACGTCCATGACGTTCTGTCCCGGTTGTCGACAAACATTACGAAGATCTCCGGTTTCACATTCCTTGAGGATGATATCACAGAGGACCCTGAACAGCTCGCCTAGGTGTCATGGCGATGATCACTCGTTCAGCTGATTATATCATAAATGTGGTCCGATCCACCGGGTCACAGATATGAGATGACAGGACATTCATCCGAGCTCACGATCCCTCAAGTGCATGTTTCGGCATGTCAATGTGTTGGTGATTAATGTGATATTTGGCGAGTTTGTAGGATGTAAGGAGGATCCGATCCGATCCAATCTCTCACCCTCTAATATCCGTCAGTTAGAGACACAATGAGCCATCCAAGCCTTGCTTCACAACTCGCCTGACCCATGTCGTTGAATCGGTATCAAACTGTATGGAATGTAAAAGACGTACCTGGTGTCAGTCAGTCCATCCGGTCCGAGCCGAATACTTGAGGCATGGTGTCTCAGATACACACAACTTTCCACTGTTGCATGCCAACAAAATAGAAGGGGGAGCGGTCCAACCTACTTGAAGCCGTGAAGAATTAACGGCACATTGTCGTTTGCAATAGTCGGTGAGGTTGTGGACCCTGAAAACACGCGGAACACCACAGCGAGAAATGCGCATTTGTTGTCTCACGTTGGCTGTGCCTTAATCCAGTTCGCCGCAGCAGTGACCAACCGTCCAAGGCATTCATGCACTCATCGGCCTCACAAAACATCCAATTAACAGCATCGCCTAGTTCTGAAAATAGAAATTCCGAACCACACCAGGCACATTTCACAGTTCGCATCGACCGCCCGCCCGCCTAACCGCGAGGCAATCGCACTCAAGGTTCTCGCTCGGGCCCTGCATGCCACCCAACTCGGTTCCGCGGCCCAATAAGCCTTCGGTCGGCCTCCCTTAGCGGACCTTGATACACTTTTTTCAACCAACCGCACCGCCAACCAGAGGAGAATGGTATGATATCTTGCTCTCTGGGTGAGGGGTTCGGTTGGTCTGTTGGCTGCAGAGCAGACGCGCAGGAGGGGTGATCGAGTCTGCCATTGGAACCTGTCGGCCGAGTTGTCAGTGATAAGGCGTAATGGCAGTACACTTTGGGATTGTGTTGACGCCATTGAGACAAGAAGGATCAGGCACTTTGCTGAGGGGAACAAAAGTTATAAAGTAAGCTCAAGGCTCTGACATCTTGCTAGCTTTTCCTTTCGAATCATCATCTCTCAAAGCCTCGAAAGCAATCCAGTTCATGAGCAGACGACGATCTTCCTCCCATCATCAGCCCGAGCCCACAGGGGATGACACTGTGGGCTCGGGCTGTTCCCCAGATTGTAAGTGCCCGTCAGCTTGAAGTCATCGTGTGGGGATGAAACACCGCTCACTAACACGGCCCCGGCTACGAAATAGACTTTAGCGAAGACATTTTTCTTCCGATAGATCCTCATGAGGATCCTGCGGGGCATTGGACGCAGTCTGGACCTTTAGCTCAGGATGCCGATCCTTTTGGTTTCTTGAACCAAGAAGGATTGCCTGAGATGAGTTCGGGCTCCATGCCTCAAATGGCATCAGACTTATCGGTTCTTGATAACGGCTTTCTTCGGGTGACTGCGATTGATCCGCATCCCCAGACCATCGACCCAGCATGTTTGAATCTTGCAACATCCGCCCACTACGGCCTCGATCTTTCCCCAGCGACCTCCCATGAAGTATTTCAAGCTTCGACATCATCTGCCGGCTCACAGGATGCGCACCCTCCTCTATAGAGAACTCCAGCGCCCTCCGCCAGCGATCATGTCGATACTTTGATTTACTCTGGTGAGGTCTTGAGCAATGATCAGGCCCAACCACACTCTTTTACCTCGGATGTGGAATCATCCTCTGCCGATACGTCTGGTGGAAACAGCTCGGGATCAGAGAACGGGGACAGGTCCAAGTTCGAAGAAGATCCTCTCATTCGTATGGAAAAAGACGAATGTGTGAGAGATGGAATATTCTCTTGCAACTGGGGGGACTGCCGCAAACAGTTTGGCAGCAACTCCAGGAGAACGTACGCTCACTTACCACTTCCACCTTTGTATCTGCACCCATGCTAACTTGAGCTTAGAAAGCATCTGCGTTCGCACTACAAACCTGTCTACTGTCCTTGGCCCGGGTGTTTACACAAGAGTGCTTGGCAGAGGGAGATGCGCAAGCACTTCAACTCTCACCAGTCGAAGAAGTCTTGCGAGTGTCCCCTTTGTCCTGTAATGTTCACGCGCCATGATAACCTTCCGCGGCATCTGCGAGAGGTCCATGGCGGGGAGAAGAGGGCGCGATAATTGGAACTGTGGTAACGTGTTAGCGTAATTGTTGGTTGTTTAATGGACACTCTTTCGTACATCCACACCTTTGCTTTCTGTGACTATTTCTGGCAGGATGGATTTTCCGAGTAAAAGATCTATTCAATAGTGTTTGTTGTAGCGTGTCTTGCCCATGTCTTCCCTCGCGACGATATTGCCCAGCTCGCCTAGCAAAACCATCATTTCACAACATTGTGGTATCCTTAAGGGCAAAAGCCGGACCGCAAGAACTTCTTATGACGGGACATTACACACAAAAATAACAAAAATATATTAAGTAATAAAATATCAGAGAGTTCATGTATTGGCCGAGGAGGGATACTCCCTCACGTGCGCACATTCATATGTATATAAAGTCATTTTTCGACAATGCAAAGAACATGATAACTAGCAAATCCAAAAGCAATTCCAATCCCTAGGCGATATCCTTTGCGTCCTTACAGTGCCACCCCTCCCTCGGATTCTCCGTCGCTCTCAGGAGACTCCCCATCAACTTTCAAGCTTGCCTCGGTTGCTGGGGTAGTTTCTATCCATTGTCAGATTCCTGATGATCATAGGATGTATTCTAAACTTACCTTCATTTGTCTCGTTTCCTCCAGGAGACTCGTATTCAAGCTCGGACGAGTCAAAGACTGAATCCGCCGATACAGTTATGTTCGTTATGGAGTCTGGGTGTGAGATGGCGTTCATCTGCTGGACGGCGATATCGGTTTCGAGTAGCTTGCTGATATCCTCGCTTACATGGCTGAGGATCGCTCTCTGCTCCAGGAAGAGAGGATCTTCAGGGCCTTCATGGAGCAAGATTGGGCGCCAGTTGATGTATACCTTCTGATGAGAGTCGGGCTCCACGAAGCGGCCTGGATGGTGTCTGAAGTAAAGCCTGCAGCTGAGACAAGCAAGCTTGCTGCAGGCGATGTAGCGATCATTGTCGAGAAATACACGTTTTCCTCGGTGGAAGAACTCCAGCATCTGCAGTTCCGCGTGGACACTTGGTTTGATGTCCTCCCTATCATACATCGTCCTCACTTTGTCTTCAAGGCCCATTTGCTCATTTAAAGTGGCAAGAAACTCCTGGAAGTCTCCAAGTTTTGGGTCTCCAGATCTGAGCATCCGCTTGGCTATCGAATTCAGATTGGTGAGCCCATCAGCCGGGGGGACATTTTCGGGAGGGGGGGCTGGAATCGCGGCCACACGGTAGCTGTTGAGCAGCGTGCCTAGCCGACTGGCGTCCTCGATGAGCTCTTTTGGTACGCGAATGCGTTCAGCTAGGCGTCCGACGAAATGCTCCACGGTTTTGAAAGCTTTGGCATGCTCAACGGCCGCTCCATCCTCACGACTAAGAACCTGGAGCGTTCTGATCTGGGGATCTCTTCGGACTCGATAAGTCGCCTGGCACAATGGCAATATATCTGCTGCGTTGCTAAAGTTAAACTGAAGCAACCAGTTCTTGAGCCCTTCAAGGTCTGTATATCAGTCAGTGTTGTGCATTGCGAGGTTCAATGGTATATGTCTCACCCCTTGCTGAAGTACCGGAGATTCCAGTCAACAAGTAACTCTGGCATTTCTTTGCAGCATTGCATAACAATTTGCACTCCTTTTTAAGTCTAGGAGTACCAAACTGTATGCAATCCTCAGTCAGCTTGACCTCCAACCTGTGCTTCTGTATGTTGTCACCCGCTTCAGCCCCTTGCAGATGGCTGAGAACACCACTCAAGAACTCAACCACTTTCGGACTTGGAGTGACATTCCCGGCTACCCAAAACATGAAACAGTCAGGTCGGTTCTCGACCGCTATTGAAGTCGTGGTGTCGCCACCTTTTTTGTAGTCGCAGACGAAGCAGAGGTTCTTGAGAAATCTGCGCCTGGTCGCCTCCAGGGTGGATGAGTCGTGGTTGGTGATGACATGAGGGCCAGCGGCTTTCTTCAAGATTGAGAAAAGAGCCAGGAATTCAAAGAGCCGGGATAGAAGCTTATTGTAGGGGTTCAATCGTGGTGTTCCACGTGGCATTTTTGCTGTTGATATAGTACCTAATGTTGTGAGGTCAAAAGAAGTCGATGCAGTTCAGATTGGCACAGAGAGGAATTACAGCCTTTAATTATCTGGCTATGCTTTGTTTATATACAGTGGCCATTTAATTATTCTCCCCGGTCTTTATAAGTAAGCCCACCATTAATTCCAGTTCGAATGCCCTGGAGCCTTACATCCAGTTTCATCTACCAGGATGGTCGGCCTCCCAAAAGAGGGGAACAGGGCGATGAATCATGTTGGTTGGAACAACGGAGACGGGTCATTGGACAGTCCTCAAGAGCAGTCCTCGGAAGCGCTCGCAAGGCAGATTATGTATGGCGTGAGATTGAAATAAGGCTTAAAGCATGATGGTCATGATGAGTGGTCCCCAACAAGAGAAGTCCTTCATCGATGTGTCATTGTTGCGAATGCGTGAACCTTGCTCAGTCCACCCTATACCAACAGAAGGGAATAAATAAAAATTCGCTGTGGGGCATCATTTGGCCGATGAAGAGAATGCTATTGTGCTATGCTAATACAATTCGTTTTTTATGATTATGGGTGTGATAATTGATTTGTTGTGTGATTGTGTTCTTTGTGCTGAAGAACGAATGCAAAGTCCCTCGGGACCTCACACAGTTCGAGTTTGAGGCAGTTGGGGTTGAAAGCGGGGCCCATGCATGTGAGCGACCCAACGACAGAGCTCGAGATAAAGGTGTGGGGGGGGGTCCTTTGGAACCGTGGGCCCAGGCCGTCTTACAGACGGGTTGTTTAAGACATATGTACTGTTTTGGAATGTGAAATGGCTAGCCGAAACGATATCACCAGAAACGAAGAAACAGATGTCATTTTGTTTCTCGACTTTCAGCTGATCGGTTTCGTCGTATTGGTTCCTATCCTCCATTCAGCTTGTCAATGTCTCAACTAGGAAGCGGGTTGCGATATAAAAGCGGGTCTAGCATCGAATACCATAGGGCACCGAGCACTGTAACAGCCTGGGCTCCATCCAGTTGAACGCGCTAAAATGCGGGGCAGATGCCACTGTCGCATACCATTTACAGGGGCTGGTTGGACTTTGTGAGGTCCTAGGCAAGAATTTCCAGGCCAGGCGAATTGGCGCGATGGATGCCCGTGGATGGACGCGAATATCTGTTCTGCAGCTGGAGCTGCTCGTGCTCGCGGGTCCATCCAGGCGGACCCCTCGGGCACTTCAGGCTCCACTAAAATTTGGTTAGCAGATGCACCTGCTGCATCCACCGTTTTGCGAATGGATGGGAAAATCAACGGCGACGGGAACAAAATCCGAGAGCTCCCCTCACTTTATCTCCAGGTCAGCCCAAAACATCCACATTCCATCCATCCATTTCATCATCGCCCTCCCTGGGTCTCGCCCCGTCTCGTCCCGTCACTCGACTCGACTCGACTCTGGCTGCTCGCCGATGCCAGATTCGCCCGTCATGTTGTCGCTGGACCGACTTCCCAATGAGGTGCTGCACAGTATCGCCTCTTTCCTCCACAAGAAATACGACCTAGCTGCTCTATCGCGCGTCAACCGACACTGTTATCATATCGCGAGCCCCATTCTCTGGAAGCGTGAGGTCAAGTCAGACAGGCCGGGCGCACTACATTGGGCCGTGGAGCATGAGGACATCGATCTCTTGCGCCGCGCCCTCGAGGCCGGTGTTGACCCCTCGCGTCTAGCCTACGCTCACAGGCCCAAGCCACGAATCGATTCGCGTCACAAGTGGTGGAACTATCACAGCTCATACTACGACGATCCCGAATGGCGCGTTGACGACGACGACGAGTCTGTCGACCTGGACCCATCCTATGTTCTACACGATACCTGCGATTGTTTCGAGAGTGGTTGCGACGATGGAATTTTTAGCGACTGCAGATGGGAAGCTATCCATGTGGCTGCTAGCAAAGGGCGCATCGACATGATCGAAGTGCTGCTCGACAAGGGCGCATATATCGAGGCATCTTCATGGGGACTCTGCCTCTGCCGTCCTCACCTTCCCATGGAGGCCTTTAGTGACTCGCAAGATATCGAGGAGGAAGAGCTTGAGGATCTGCATGGTGGAAACTGGACACCTCTGCATGTTGCCATTTGCCACGGCCAGTTCGAAACCGCCAAGTTTCTGCTAAGCCGCGGGGCTTCCACCGTCATTTACCAGGGTATCGATTTCGAGCTTGACCCCAACGTCTGGCGAGATGACGATGTTGCCCATGATTCAAGTCGGTTCCGACTTACCGCAATGCACCACGCTGCCAAACACAACATGCTCGACCTGTTGCGACTTCTCGTGGAAGGAAAGCTTCAGGGAAACATCGATGCAGAAGGCCCTTTCATGGGAACGCCCCTGTTCCAGGCCATCTGGTATGGACACTGGGACACGGTGGTTCCGTATCTCATTGAGAAGGGCGCCAATATCGACACTAGGCTCATCGAGACGGGATTGACACCTCTTATGATGGCCTGTTTCTCACGTCGGTTTGACGATGCTGCCAAGCTCATCGACCTAGGTGCAGACGTCAACACAGTCTCAAGGCACCGGTTCAGCATTCTCCATCTGATTCTCGGACCTGGCCAAGTTAGACCTGACGAGTTTGCCGACCCATACGATCCCCCAAAGCCTATGAGCAAGATCACCGAGATCGAGATCATCCAAAAGTTCATCGACAAGAAGTTTGATGTAAACGCCCGTGACTCCCTCTTGGGGATGACGCCCCTGATGCATGCGAGCTCGAGCTGTAACACGGATGCTATGAAGGCATTAATCGATAGCGGAGCTGACGTCAACGCCTTGGATCATGAGGGACTGAGTGCCCTTTCTCGAGTTGGTGAAATGGCTGAAGGATCTGCTATCCTTGGATTATGCGACGCCGGAAAGATGCTCCTCGACGCGGGTGCAATTATGAAGGACTCGACGGAAGACCTGACACCACTGAACATCATCTGCGCACGACGCTGTGAGCCTTACTTCAGTCGTGATTGGGACCACCAGCATGCCAATTTCGCCAAGCTTCTCATTGACCGTGGCGCTGATCCAAACGACAAGGGTGTAACCCTGCACCGCCCATTCACCGAGGCCGTTGTGAATGGTAACTTGAGTCTTGCCCAAGCGATTCTTGAGAATGGTGGCCGGCCGGAGCAGGGTGACCTTGAAGACCTGCTTGACAAGTCAGTGCAGGACCCGTATGATGACGGGAAAACCGACTTTATCCTGAGCATGGATTATGCCAAGTACGGCATCACGAGCCCTTCGGATGCCTTCCTGGTGCGCCTCCTCAAGCTGTCGTTGGAGGAGCAGCTCTGGACACGGGCTGCTGATCTGATGAAGGCGGTGCCCACGCCAAGGGAGATGCGAAAGGGGCTTATCTTCCGTTGCTTGAAGGACCAGTCACCAACCGCGGATGAGCCTTCTGCTCTTATCCAGGTGCTACTAGACCAAGGACAAGACCCCAATGAGCTTTTCGAGGATGAGCCGCCGCTGTATTACAGTCTCAAGTCGGGTTCCTTCTGGCGGACAACTCCGGTGCTGGTCAACGGTGGAGCAGACATTCACATGGCCACCAAAGCCATGCCTGACGGTGCATTCATGTACACCATCACTCATGGCTACCAGCCGCAAACTGTTCAGATACTATCGAAACACCCGAATGTGCTGCGCGAGAAACCAGAGCGGCTGCATCGGGAGTGCTGGACGTCTATGATCCGCTGGGTGCCTGGCATCTTGAAGCCCACGAGGGCACGCTATGTGCGAGCCATTGAGCCCAAGCTGAACTGGACATTTGCCAGCCGACTTATCACAGCGGGCTTAAGAACCGATGTGAAGACACTGGATGGCGTTGACGTCAAAGAAGTTGTGGAACTGGCTATTCCCAAGGGGGTTCCGATGGGAGTTGAGGGACGCAAAGTGCTAGAGGCGCTTGATATTCCCTATGTGGAACCGACGATCCGGTCCGAAGATGAAGAAGATGAAGAGGATATAGAAGAAGACTATGAAGCTGGGGGAAGCGACGTGAGCGAGGACATTGACGACGATTCGGGTCTCTCGGAGATGGACGATGAATATGACGGCTTTGGGCTGTTCCCGCCATTCCCAGGAGACTCTGATGAGGATGAGGATGAAGAAGACGGGTGGCAGGATGATGATGAGGAGAGTGACTTTGACGACGATGACGACGACGGGTTGATGCCGATTCCCGTACCCTTGCTATTTGGATTTCTCATGTGAGGAGCGAAGAGGGAGATTGATTATGTATGGATATGAATGTTCTGTTTGCGGCGGCTTGGCATGGCCTTGGTTTGGCGCTATATGGGATATGGGATACATGGGGGATATCTATCTAAATGAAGGGACGGGAACCCTAGGACGGAGGTTTCACGGTATGAATAAACGTGCTAATGCTTCTGTGGAGTTGATGACATGACGAAATCAGAGTCTAAGGTTGTGCAGAGGTGAGGTGAACGTGTTTGGATATATAGGGGAGGTCTCGGTGTAGATGGGTGGTTGGGTGAGTTGTGCAAGCCCAACAGTTGATGTTTCCATGCAACCCCCTCTCTCTAGTAACTACATGGAACATGCTTGAGCTGGAAGAGTGACTGGCAAGTTCTCATGAACAAGGAAAGATCTACGGCAAGTTCATGATGATCAGAGTTGCACCAGGACAATAACCCCCGAGAAGTCGGGTTCTCCCTCCGATGAAAGAGCAAAGCCCGATGCAAGAGCAAAGCCCGTACGGTCGCTCAGTCGGAGATGTCACGGTATTGCGGGACAAGGAATAGACAAGCAAGGAAAAGAACCCTGAGGGCCAGACGCCGCCCGGCCGAAGGCGCCTAATGAGGGATATGAACATGGATCTAGTGTGTATGTAGTCATGTATGTATCTCATCTCATCGACTTGAGGGGAGATGTGATCCAATGCGGGGGAGGGACGAACTGGCGCGTGGACGTGGAGGCGGAGGGCGGAGGTGGAGGCCGGGTAGGCGAAATTGGCTATGTTTGGTAACAGTAACCCAGATGAGTGAGATGGACGACGGGTCGACTACCGAGACTTGGCTTCTTTGTGCATGACTTGTTGCTGTAGCGTCAAGTTGGTGGTGCTGCGACACGGCACGCGAGTCGTTGACCGGAGATGAAAGTGCGAGAGAGAGAGAGAGAGAGGGAAGCTTTCCCCGCACCGGAGGCCGGGGATCTCGGGGCTTGGCCTGGGCGAGAAACGGCCGGATGGCGGGACTCCGAATAGCGATGGATGGTGGATAACAGCATTAGGATTAGAGGGGGAAAGGGCCGATGCGAAGGGGTAATGGTATGATGGCTTGGACTTTGAGGCGTTTTCTTTCGAGTGCTCGTAGGTTACTCGGAGAACGAAGGGGATAAGGCTAGGAGACGAGGTATGGATATCCCATGGACTCGTGAGCAAACAATGGTTTGACATGTCTGTTACCCCTCCCCCTGCGACTACCTACGTGACCGGTCTACGATGTGATTTTTGAGCGATATAATTTCACGAATGGTCATCGTAGATTTGAGCGAGATATCTGAGTTGAGGTTGGGGGAGTGGAGGGCCAACAGAAAAAATCGGTCCATGTGCTGCTCGTGTTGCATCAAAATCTAGAACCTGCTTTTTTTCTGCGTTTCCAGGCATGGATGGATATGATTATGCCATTGATATCCAAGATTCCCACAATTGGAAGCTCCTCTGATCCGTAATTTCATCTTCGAGGTCCATCATCACCGTGGAGCCAAAAAGTGTGTGTCAAAAGCAGGCCATAGCTACCATCTCTCTATCTCCACTTACACCGCTGACACGGAGAGTTTGATGTCTATCGGACTTGAGTTGCCAGAGAGGGCTTTCTCCAACGGAAGTCATTATTTTCATTTTGGAGAAGGCGAGAAACCCCGAATTACTATGAATCGCCGTAGAAGGCTGATCAATTGGGCCTTTGATGGGATGGAAATCTTGTCCGTACCTATGGATGGACGGGCCACGGAGGGATTCACCGTAGCTGCCGTGTCCGAGAGGTTGAAGCTTCATCAAGTTGTGCCTGCCTGACACTGTTCAACCCCGCTCCTACGCCCTAAAACGGCAAACCCCACCGAGAGAGTCAAGCTACATTATTGGTCAGAGCATATTCTCCCCCTGTACCCACCACCAGCCATGATTCGCTCTCTTGCATCAAGCAACACCGAACGCCGAGATATGCCCTTTCACACGCTCAGCATTGAGCCTCCCAGAGCCTGGTCAACTGTGCTCATACTTTCCTCATGCGGTAAGCCCACTTGAAGAGTGGATGGATGGGATGGTCGCACGGCGCCCCCGCTTTGCACGGCCGCGCGCGCATAGGTGGGCGGGATAGGAAGACGGCATGCGGCGGGTGACCGTCCGGGCCTCGTCATGCGAGGAGGAGGAGGAGAGACACGGAGAGAGGGCAGAGATTACAGCCTCATGGGACTAATAATTTGCTAACTGGAAACCGATAGAGTGTCAGGGCGGAGAATTAGTGCCAGAAAGGTACACACTGCCCCCTCCCAGATACCGACAGCTTCGGGGTTCGCGGCATTGATGGAGATTCGCGGAGCAACAGAGAGACACACACACGGCCACGGTATCCGTTCCGTTCGTTTCGACGCGGATGGTACTGAGCTGTGCGAGGAGAATGCACGCGGCACAGGTACCTACACACACGCACCGCACACACACAGACACCACCACACGCAGTGAGACGTGGAACCTTGGCTGTGGAGGATTGTCTGTTGATCCCACTGAAACCGAACCTGGACTGGATGCCGCTGCCCGTTCCCGCCGTTACATACGTACATTGTTTGTAACTTTTGGTAACGAAACTCCGGTGCCCGACTGGAGCATAAATATCTGGCGTTGGACGCTCGATATTTTGTTTTTTTCTTCTCTTCCTCCTCACTCTCATCATCATCATCTTCCTTCCTCTTCCTTTCTTCACTTACAAACCAATACTTTTATACAACCGCCAAAATGGTAAGCATTCCCATCTCTTCTCTATCCGCACTTTGATATCCTTTTGAGCTTTATATCTAACAACCTCAATAGGTCAAGGTTCTTGCTGTTCTCTACGACGGTGGCCAGCACGCCAAGGATGTATGTCTAGCTCTCAATCAACTCCTCCCAGCTCTCTCTCAACCTCCTTCTCTTCACCATTCGATTTCCCGCTCGTCGATGGTCGTTTGCTCTCTGCCCCTCCTCCAAACGCCTTCACGTCGACAACAACCCCCTCCCCACTCACACACACACACCCACGCTTGCCGATCTCAAACGCGGGGAAATCGTCTCCCTACTCGAGATCAGCCACATTCAACCCAAGATGCGGGGCAGTGCCCTCTGGGTAAGACATCAGAGTTGTCCATGGGTGGGATTGTCTGTGGGCTTGTGGCTCTTGCAGGATACACTGCATGGTCTTTGAGTAACCATAATGCAACCCCAGTCGCCTCCTGTGGCACTCGATGTCTTTCCCCTGACCCTCTCATTCATCAATCTGCACAGTCTCAGTCAATTGAGTTTCAACAATAACTAACACAACTGTCATAGGTCCCCGGCCTTCTCGGTACCACTGAGAACGAGCTCGGCATCCGCAAGTGGCTCGAGGACCAGGGTCACACCCTCGTCACCACCTCCGACAAGGACCGTGAGGGTTCCAAGTTCGACGAGGAGCTCGTCGATGCTGAGATCATCATCACCACTCCCTTCCACCCCGGTTACCTGACCGCTGAGCGTCTGGCCAAGGCCAAGAACCTCAAGCTCGCTGTTACCGCTGGTATCGGCTCTGACCATGTCGACCTCAACGCCGCCAACAAGACCAACGGTGGTATCACCGTCGCCGAGGTCACCGGCTCCAACGTCGTCTCCGTCGCTGAGCACGTTCTCATGACCATCCTCGTCCTCATCCGAAACTTCGTCCCCGCTCACGAGCAGATTGAGCGTGGTGAGTGGGATGTCGCCGCTGCTGCCAAGCAGGAGTACGACCTCGAGGGCAAGGTTGTCGGTACCGTTGCCGTCGGCCGCATTGGTGAGCGTGTCCTCCGCCGTCTTAAGCCCTTCGACTGCAAGGAGCTCCTCTACTACGACTACCAGCCCCTGTCTGCCGAGAAGGAGAAGGAGATTGGCTGCCGCCGTGTCGACACCCTCGAGGAGCTCCTCGCTCAGTGTGACATTGTCACCATCAACTGCCCTCTCCATGAGAAGACCAAGGGTCTCTTCAACAAGGACCTCATCGCCAAGATGAAGAAGGGTTCTTACCTCATCAACACCGCCCGTGGCGCCATCGTCGTCAAGGAGGACGTCGCCGCCGCCCTCAAGTCCGGCCACCTCGCCGGCTACGGTGGAGACGTCTGGTTCCCCCAGCCCGCCCCCGGCGACCACGTCCTCCGAACCGCCAAGAACCCCTTCGGCGGCGGCAACGCCATGGTCCCCCACATGTCCGGTACCTCCCTGGACGCCCAGAAGCGCTACGCCGACGGCACCAAGGCCATCATCGAGAGCTACCTCTCTGGCAAGTTCGACTACCGCCCCGAGGACCTCATCGTTCACGCCGGTGACTACGCCACCAAGGCCTACGGCCAGCGTGAGAAGAAGTAAGCGACTTCGCTGCTTAGAGGAAGGAAGGAATTTACTGTACATGATGATGATTACGAGTCCCATAACTGCATAATAGACGCGGGGATTTAAAAGATAGCGTCGCAGATAATAAAAAAACTGTAAAAATTAACTACTGTCTCTTTCTCTATTGCTTGTGAAGTTTGCTTCCATTGCCTTGGTTTCCTGATAACTAAGAAACATGAATATTGACAAGATATCTTGACTTTAGCGAAATAGGAAGACAGACGATATATCTTGTTAGACTGATAGAGTTGGATGTCCTGGCGTCTAGCTTAGCGGAGTTTAAGTATATCTTACCAACTTTTGCTATGGAGTTGAAGTTGGTAAAGTTGAGGCTCCCACCACGGAACTTGAGTACCGACAGCTATAGCTAGCCCACCTTGGTATGATCATGCACAATTGCAATCTCAGTATCATGAAGATATAAGTAATCTTGAAAACAGCATAACCTGCTGTATTGTTTGTTGATTATTTCGTTTTACCATAACGTTTGTTTCTTTGTTTGTTACTGTTACATTTACACGTCCAATTGGTGGGTGTTGGTATCCTTCTCATCAAGCCAACCGTCGTCATCAAAGCGTCGTTGTCTGTCTGTTTCCCCCCTCTCCCATGACCCAATATCCAATTCTCTAACCCATGTTGAAAAAAAAACCCCCATGTCTCTTGATCATGAAAAATCATCTCCAGAATCTCCACCACTTTCTCTCCTCACCTGGCTGTCCCCTTCTTCTCAAAACAGTCTCATCACGACCGTGGATACGCCAGAAGTAGACTGGCACACCGGCTACGACGAATGAGACGACGGCAACGGTTTGGAATGGCTGGGCGAATACTGCGCGGCTTAGGAGGAACAAGCTCACGCAGCAAAAGATGATGGGTGTTGTGATCCACGTCTTGTAAGGTCTCTCAAGCTGAGGCTCGCGCACGCGTAGCACTATGAGGCCCAGCACAGTGAGGAAGTAGAAGGTGTAGCCCGCTACGCCGTAGAAAGTGACCAAGGTGCTGAACTCGCCGACGATGACATAACCCGTAGTCAGGACGGCGTTAAGCACGAGCGCGTAAATGGGGGTGTAGAACAAGCCTGTGTCTTCATCGCCGAAAGCACGACTTAGCTTGCGTGAGAACCAGCTTCGTGTTCGCTGTGTGCTGAGACTGTTCTCGTTCTCGTTTCCGACGCCGATTCGGCCGAAGATGGAGGGGATGTAGCCTTCTTTGCCGGCGACGTAGGCTAGACGGCTTGAGGTGAATGTTGACGAGTTGAGAGCGCCGAAACAGCTGGCGCTGACGATAAGGGCGAGAATGAGAGCGCCGACTGAGCCAAAGACTTGGGACCCAAACATGACAGCTACAGTGTTGGCGCCATCCATGCTCTCAAGGGGAAGGACAAGGAAGTAGGCCATGTTGGCTAGGACGTAGCAGAGGATAACCAGAGGCATGGCCGTATGGATAACCCTGGGCAAGTCTCGAGTAGGGTTTCGAAACTCCCCAACCACATAGTTTGTCTATACTAAGTTAGTCGTTGAAGTTGTAAAGGGTAGTCAGTTACTCACGTTATCCCATCCATCATAGGCCCAGAGACCTGCGTAAAGCGCCAGTGCCCAAGCAGACATGTCCGTCGACGTATTATCAAACAACTCGTGAGCCTTCCACTCAACATTCGACTTGCCCTTGAGTGTCTTGCCTGTGATGGCAACCACAACACCCGTGATAGTGACGCCTAATAGAGCGACAAACTTCATAAACATGAGCATGTCGTTCAGGCGTGTTCCAAGCCGTGTCGACACACAGTTTAGGAACGTCACAGCAATGAGACCCACGAGCGCGACCGCCTTGTTGATCCAGGGACTAATATGCTCAGCGTCAGCGCCAATGAAGGCGCGCACCAAGTACTCGCCCATGATGATGGCGATGATGGCTGCGCTGCCGGGCTTGAGCACCAACATGGCCACCCATGTAAAGAGGAAGCCCGATAGTTCGCCAAACGTCTTGGCGAGATATACCTGAGCACCACCATTCAAAGGAATCGCTCCACCAAGCTCAGCATACGAGGCGGCGCCTGTCCACGCGAGAACACCTGCAATAACCCAAACAAGCAAGGCAGCTCCCGGTGAACCAACCCTAGCGCTCACCGAGCCAGGAGACGAAAAGATACCAGACCCGATGATGAGCCCGACTATCAGCGACAACCCGTTGAGGTAAGTCAAAGTCTTGTGCTTCTCCAACGACCCTCCTCCAAGTCCACCGTTCGGCCGCGCCGTAGAAGTGGGAGCCCCGATGGGCGCGTACCCTCCTCCGCCGGCCGTCGAGCTCAAGGGAAACATGTTTGCGGCAAAGTCAAAGGCCGAAGAAACCGAGTAAGACCGGTGCATCCTCCCCGCGGCAGGGTTGGCGCTGTTGAGGGGATCATCCAGGTCTAGCGACAGCCTCCGCGACGAGGATATGCTGGGTCGCGACGACGACGACATCTCCGAGACGCCTTCATCTTCATCGTTTCCCTGGCTCGAGCTGGCTAGCGACGCGAGTTCGAGCGAGTCTCGTGTATGCGACGGGAGTCCGTACATCGGAGGCATTGTGTGTGAAAGTCGCTGATCCTACTCTCTCGTCCTTTTCGCTTCGTTTTTTCTCGGCGGCCTCTTCTCTCGTTCCTCAATCGACACCGTCCAAGAAGTTATTATTCCCAATTAGACGGTAATAGTCGCTAGCAGCGATAAAACATAGCGGTATTCGCGCAAGAACGGAGGGGAATTCGTAAAAAAAAACGAAAACAGACTTTCGGGGGTGCCAAGGGTGACGTAGATTGACCGGAATGGATGTAATGGGCGTCAGGAACTTTCGAATCTCGTGTCTGTAGCGGTGTATTTGAGTCGTGAATTGGGTCGTGAGATTAAAAAATCAGTAGAATATAATATGTCGTGTCATCAAATGATTGTTCGTCGTCAAATTTAATTTAGCACCAAAAGGGGGCATCGCGCGTGTGTTGCATGAACAAAGACAAAGAATGATCCAAATAGGAGAGGAGGCTTTCAAAAGTCTTAGGGATCTCTCTCACTTTAGCTCTTGGCTTAGGCTGCTCTCTGTCTGGGTCCGTCCCCTAAAACTTGGGCAATCCAATCCGCGTATTAACGCTCGCTCTTACTCGTTCCCGCTCGTATCCACCACTTGCTGCACCGCCACAAAATATTACCTAACCAAGGTGGCTACCTCCCAACCTCACGCCCTGAAGCGACCCATGCATCCTGCAACGTCCCAAAACCATCCATCAGCGCTATGGCTTCGGACGATTATACCGCCGTAGGTGGCGGCGGCGCCTTGAAGCTCAAGGGGTCCAAGGTTCACAAGAAGAAGAAGAAGAGAGATAAGAAGACGGATTTGGAGAAGAACCTCGACACCGGAAAGAGAGAAGGTCCGGATCCAGACAGGAAGAAGAAGAATAAGGAGGTGGATGAGGAGCAGCAGCCTCGTGAGGAAGAAGAGGATGATGATAGGCCTCAGGCGCAAAAGACCGAGGCTGAGAAGCGCCACGATGAAATAAAGAAGAAAAGGGTAAGTTCTCTCTCATATGGTCTGCATCGGACTTTTTGCTAACATGGTTAATTTGCAGCTCCTCAAGCTTGCCGAATCTTCAGGCTCCAGACCCGAACTTCTCAAGACGCACAAGGAACGTGTCGAAGAGCTCAACACCTATCTTTCCAGACTAAGCGAGCATCACGACATGCCGAGAATTGGCCCAGGTTGAAAAAGAAAAAAAGGCACTGGATTTACTGCATTGGAGGACAACATCATCATCATGGAGCAGGCGTTTTTGGGTATACCCTCAATTTATACAATCAACTTTTTGATGCACATGTCCTTGTTTTCTTCATCTTTCATACACATCGGATGAAAATTAGTGACGTCCCTGATGCTGCAGGCCTCCGTTTGGGCTGTGCGTTGGCCCGGAATGACCGTCACCCTTCATCATGAGCCAATGTCCATGCCCAAAGGTTATTTCTTCAAACCCCTGCCCCTTGACACGACCCCCCAACTCCATCTTATAAAATTTTTAAAGTACGGCCAAGCCTAAATATCAGTTTCACTTAAACAAATAATCAGACTCAATCCTTGTGATGCGTGACAAAACGCCGATCTCTTTTGTACCCGCTTAATGTACTATGCACTCACTCTACTACATGCGATTCCCATGTTCGACAAATATGCTAAGGCGCCATTAATGATCCCAGTTCCTCCAAGATACAACCGTACGTGGATGCTCTTGTCTAACCAAAAAAGAGTCCCCTTGTCCAATCTGCCCTGAGCGTCTGATTCCGCTCCCAGTCTATTACCATATCATTTTGTTCCCATATGTAAAAAGAAGACCGTCAAATTCATAAGGTGGACGGACCCCGCCGTGTTTAGACGACTTGGCAATCGGTTGGGGGCGACTGGTCAAGTAACTCGTAAACACCGGGGTCCTCGTGTTTTCGTCCGTCGCTCGCATGGTCCGGGGCCGTATTCGGCTTGGCTTGGCTTACAGAAGCATCAGACCGCCAAACAGCATACCGACAACCGCCGAGATGACACCGCCGATAGAGGCCGAGGATCGGGGAGCGGCGTTCTGGAGGTCGGGGCTTCCGCTGGCGGTGGCTTCGGCCGAGGGGACAACCTCAACCCAAGAGGTGGAAGTCATGGTGGTGACACCGCCATCCTCAAGAGTAGAGGTGAAGGTCTGGGGCACAGCGCTCGAGGTTCGCCTGGTGCCAGTTCCGGTGATGGTGCTTCGGGTAGTCGTGGGCTCCTCGGTGGCTGAAGTCTCCTGGTCGTCTACATTCATGTTAGCATACTTGTATGATACAGATGTATTAGTGCTAGGCGCGGTCTCGAGTCAACATGCACGTGGTCCATCAAGCTCAGTATAGCGATGATCGGGTATCTGGCGCACTTGCGAAGGCTATGGATTCGGGTGGTCAGGGTGTCGAAGGATGGCACGAAACACAATAACGCAGCAGGTTTTGGGATTTGGATCCGCACCAGAATCTCTGCGGAGAGACCTGATGCTGGCAGTCCGTCCCACATACCGGTGGTTGTCAATGTCTCTGTTTCCTCTGGAGGCTCGGAGGATGTTGTCTCTGCCTCTTCGGTGGACTCAGACGCTGACCCAGTGGCGGACTCAGACGTTGATTCATCGGCGGATTCAGAGGAAGCAGTTGCGGCATCAACAGAAGTAGTTTCAACAACAGTGGTGGTGTCAGGGGCGGTAGAACGAGCAGTCTCACCCGAGGAAACCGTCTCAGACGGCAAGGTAGTAAAAGAAGAATCATCAGGCAGAGTAGTTTGCGGTTCAGACGTACTGGCAGCAGTGGAGGTTCCAGTTGCAGCACTAGGAGCAGAGGACTCGGACGTTGGAGCACTTGGAGAAGAGGGAGAAGTCTTGGAAGTCTCCTCTTCCGAATCAGACGTACCGGTAGCAGTGGGCTCGGAATCCTCAGTCGACTCGGGTTCCTCGGTCGACTTGGGTTCCTGGGTTGTCGACTTTCGCGTGGGAGCCGCAGTCGTCTCGGCTTCGGACTCGGTGGGTTCCTGGGTCTCCGAGGCGGAGGGTTCCTCGGTGGCAGTGTCCTGGGCAGAGGAGGGCTTGTCTGTTGATGTGTCAGGGGCAGGTTCACTAGGTTCTGAGCTCGCTGGCGAGGCTGAGGAGGGCTCACTCGTCTTGGTGTCGGAGGGGGCTGAAGTTGGTTCCTTGGTAGCTGAGGGCTGCGAGGTAGGCTCTTGGGTAGGCTCCTCAGTAGGTTCTTGAGTAGGCTCCTGGGTAGGCTCAGAGGTTGGCTCTTGGGTAGGCTCCTGCGTAGGCTCCTCAGTAGGTTCCTGCGTAGGTTCCTGAGTAGGCTCCTGCGTAGGTTCCTCAGTTGCCGAGGGCTGCTCCGTTGGACCCTGGGTAGGCTCAGTGGCCTGGTTTGTGTTGCTTGGTGCAGGAGTGTTCTGACGCTTGACCATCAAGGCAATGGACTCGGACAGGTTGGGCCTGTGAGAGCTCACGCCGTGCTTGTCCATGGCATCACCATGACCATGACGGAGATGGCCAGGGCACATGCGCATGTTGGTGGCATGTCCAACAACACCAAGTCCAACACCAAGCAGACAGCAGACGGCAAAACCGACCAAAACCTTGCGGGCTGGGGAGATCCTTCGTCGTTGGGGTAGGGCAGGCTCCGAATCCTGGAGTAGGGCTTCCTTGTCAGACATGATCCTCTCTTCTCTGTCAGTGCTCAACAGTCCGGCCTCCATGTTGTAGTCGTTCTTGTGCGATGCCATGATGATGATGATGATGATTGTCGAGGAGGCTTGAGGTGAGGGTGGTGGTTGAGTTTTGTAAGTTGACACAAGGAGGAAGAGAGGAGGCTGAGATCAAGCTTGGCAGATATGCAAAGCACGTCTAGTGGCCAAGGATAGACCTAGGTACAGGAAGGGACGGTATCCAGGAAGATGCAGTGACCAAGATGGGGTGGACAGGTTTTGGGTTTGTGTCGTGGGCCGGAACGAGAAACGACTGGCTGGAAGCAGGTGGTGAGAGGTTGAGGAGGCGAATACCAGGCCGTGAGTGGTGACTGGAGACGGCAAGCTAAATAAGGGACCAAAGAATCTGCAGGCGACAGCTGGCGAGAGGGGGCTGATTCCCTTTATCGATGATGAAAGAGTCGTGGGCCAAGCAAATGGGAGGTGGCTCTAGTGTCTTGTGCGGGTGCGTGCGGTGTTCAAGGGAGAGGAACAAGCACAGAGCAGCCAGGAGACAAGACAGACAGGGCACAGGGCAGAAGCTGGTGATGTGAGTGTGAGGGAAGTGAAACGACGGAAAGCGAATAGCGTGCCGCCAGCCGGTAAACAGTTGACAGTCGATGGAGGCGCTGCTGGCAAATGTGCACCAAAGGGGCCGCCCAAGGGGTGAGGTGGAGGCCCGAGAACGAGGTGGAGGACGAGGTGGAGAGAATCCGTGACGGTGTGTAACACGAGGAGCTGAGTCGAGCTGGAAGCTGTGGACAAGTGGGAGGCTCGGAAGAGAGACAAGACAGGACAGCCCAGGACAGAGTTTGGTGTTAAATGCAAGCCCGTGATGCTGGATCGCTGATGGATGGTGGGGATCCGTCCACTAAAGTCCCGAGAGCTAAACTATGGCTGGACAAAGGAGGCTGAGCTGCAGACGACGTCCTTTCTCTGACTGTTTGCTGAGTGGTGGCAAAGCAGAGCAAAGGGCAGGCAGGCAGACAGGGCAGGGCACACACGGGAAGCCGGTTGATGGTTGTTGGAGATACAAAATCCCATGTTTCTTTTTTCGGGATGGAGGGAACCGCATGCAGTTTTTAACAACAGCCACCCCGGCTCTAGAGACACCTAGCGCCCTTGTCGGCCTGCCAGGTCCCACCGGCTTCGTCCTCCGTCCACTGGAAGACGGTCCGGCACAGCTTCGAAGACGTGCCTGGGGAGCCTGGCAAGCCTGGCCCTGGCCTGGAAGGGAGGATGGGTGACAGTGGGGTTTAGGCGCTGAGAGGCGGCTCGACCAGGCCAGTCTAGCCCCCGAGCCCGCCTTGAGCGTCAACCGGTGTCAGCAAGGAGGCGCTGGCTGGCACTTGATGGCGCCGTCTGGCTGGCTGATTCGATGTAAGGCGTCGACAACTGGCGTTCCTGGCGCGCCGGCTGTTTAAAAGCAATGGTTGAGAATTCAAGTTCCTGAGACTTGATCCTCAGCTCCCCGTGGAAACTCGGGATAAGTTTCAGCCTCTGTCTGGTGTCAATAACCGCTGGCTCGCAACGGCGTCGCCCACTGCTGTTCACCACAATTATTATCCCCACGCAAAGATCGAGCATCTTGGAATTCGTCTTGGCGGACGGACCAGTAACATGATCTTCGCTGCGTACGTACCGTTTCTTACGCGTTGCTCCGCTGCTTCTGCTGCCTCTGCAATCGGTTGCAGGGTTATTTTTGTCGGGAGCACCGCTAAAGCTACCACCGCTATCGGGTCTTCCACCCCTTGACCCTCCTCGTTGCTCAGCTGCCCAGCAGGCGCTTCTGAATAGGACGCCCCCATAGTGACGCCAGGCGCCGACATTCTGGAGCTTTGTGATGTCACTGCGGGTGCGACGACAAACGGACGGACATGGGCGCAGGCACGGGGCCGTGATGCTTGGCTTCGTATTCCCAGAAAAGAAAACGTTGACCGAGCGAGCCCACACGATCCAGTTGACACGAGACGGAGCAATCGTCTCCATGACTGACTGACACTGACGGCCTGCATTCCTCTGGACCGACAGAGCCCCCCTCAACGTTGCAGCCCCCGTGCCAGAAGCACACGAAGACACCGACAGGTTCCAGCACCTCATGCCAGGCAGGAAAATACGAGAAAATCGGCAGAAAAAGTCGGGCATCGGAGGCGTAAGCGAGTAAGCGATCGGACCCAAGTCATTGGTTCCCACCAGCTAGAGCGTCCTTCTTTGGTCTCCGTCGCCCCGTTCCCCGGCCCCTGTCTGACCCACGTTGTTAGCCCCTTGTTCCCTACCCCTGTCTTACCTGTCGTCTTTGTAGCTTTTCGTTATCCAACCCCCTTCGATTTGTTGATCTTGTCTCGCGGAGCGGCACGAATGTGTTGGTTACTGTCAACAGAAAGCGCTTCTGGATCATAATATTTGGTTTGACCTGTCCATCACTCGTCATAATACCCATATAGACTGTCGACTCTGCCAACTCGAACATCAATCCCGACCATAACTAGGATGAATGGTGATTCTTGGCCTTATCTGATACGCGGAGATGTGCGTGATGACATGACAGGTGACGAGGTGTAACGTTTTTGTCAACGCCGAGCACGACAACTGCGTCTGAATGTCTGGATCTCTGACAGTCCGACAGCTGCGATCATTTCCTAAACTCCTCCCAGCCGTCAAAATCCGAGGTAAAAATTGGTCAATCCTTGCAACACCATGAGAACCGCTCACGTTGATCTTAATTTGGTGCTTCTTGCTCGTGTAGACACGCACGTTGCTGCTACAACTGCACATCAGTTCATCCGCCTGTTGAGTCCCGTGGAGTACTGGCTCCGCCCGGCGTGTCCGTACAAGCGGAAGTAGATTCGGTATGCCAAGGAGACATGAGGCGGCCGCCGGATCTGGCGGCTCATCGACAAGAGCGATTTAGCGAACAATGACACTGGCCGCGCAGCACGCCCAGGAAAAAGCTGGTACGGCGTGTTGAGGCTCGGTCGATACTAGGGTCGTATCGTGAATAAGCTCCGCGCGGTCTTGGGCACCTTTCTTCTTCTTGTCCCGAGCGAGCGTGTGAGGTTGGTTTGCCTTCCTTGTCCCTCCTGCCACCCAATGCGGATAGCTCTGGGGGAGAACATAAAAAGGATGGTTGTAGCTCGGGGTGCTACAGGATTGCAGCCAATTCGATGCTGCTGTGACCATTGCCGTTGCAGTTGACGCAGGTCGCCATCTTGGTCAACCCCAGGCTGAGCCTGAAACTCCAACCCCTCTCTGACTGAATAGACCTGAAGTCTTTGTCCGTTTCGTGGTCTGTAAGCAAACTTGTGCCTACAATACATAAGCTATTGCCCGCCACCAAACACACTTTCTCAGTCGTCAAACACGCCAATGCAGTTGTACGAGCCGAGGCGCAATCATTGGTCTGTAGGATGCGAATGGTGGCCAAAAGAGAGACATGGTCGCCTCTGCTGAAAAACTGCAACTAGTCCCGCAACTCAATTGTCGCCGTACTCCATCTTGAAGTCTCAGAAACGTGTCGAAGGTGGTGTCGAGAATCTTGCCCCTCGACCGGCGCGTGTGTCTCCAATGCCCTGCCTGACCTTTCTTTGTTGACTTGGTGAGAATGGTACGCAGGAGTAACGCCTTCTTTCTCACCTGATGCCACACTGAGAGCTCTGCGGCAGCTCTGGCCAGACCATCGCATCGGGTGGGCCAGCATCACTGGACGGCAGGCTGGTCTCAGGCTGGGGCTGACGTGTCTGACGTGTCACGGTTGTTGATAGATGCGGCCTCGTGCTGCAGCTGCATCAATCCGAGATGCAGCCATCACAAGATGTTACCAACCCGGGGAGGCGGTATCGCGAGAGCCTGCCGCTCGGCGTCAAGTCGCTCGGGAAGGATTCTCTTCGTTGGTGCTGATCTGGGATGGGCGCGGGGAGTGACTCTGGCGTGTGCATCCACTGGTCGATCGTCGTCTATATTTATCCCGGGGGACGACATTCGAGGTCTAGCCCTCAGTGGTTCCATCTCAGCCTGGAAATGTGACCTTGCTGCACCGTTGAGGGGGATTCGTCCCAACCATGCTTGAGAGAAGAACTGGTGCATCTCATGACAAAGAAAAAGATGGGAGATGTTCGGTGTTACTGTCGCATCTATTTGGATGGCACCTTCTCCCTCCGCGAAACCGTTTAGGCGGGGAAGAAATATGCAAGTGAGACAGCAAAAGAGGAAAGAAGATCTAACCCCTCTTTAATATTATGAACAATATAGGCACCAAGAGATATCCCGCTTATTATTTCTTACCTACCTTGGGGATAGGACAAGCTAATGGATCGGTGTTTCTGTTTCTTGACCTGCGTGCCATTGAAAGCTGAGCTCGATTCACGTGACGTCCCGTGTAGCTTTTCTGTGTGCCAGCTCATGAAGCAATGTGTTGAGTCTTGGCTCTTGATCGAAGCTGTGAAGCTCCTCTTACCGAGGAAGCGAAGAAAAAAAACAAGCGATACGACGAGGATCGGAAAAAAGCCATGTGCTTGGAAATAAACTAGGTAGATTACCAAATTGAGCGTCTTTTGCGTGTCATGATACTCAGAGTTCATGAGGCTGTCGATCCTCAGCCACTATCACACGTTCGTGGCTTGTGCCCCTGGCTGCGGCTGACTGATGGCAAAGGCTGACGAAACATATGGTCGCCCGACGGAGAAGGCCACTTTCACATGATGACGGCTGTTCAAGCTTCTCTTCCATGTCAACTAAAACCGTCGGTGTGGGAACGTGCTCCGATTGTCAAGCCGCTGACTCGGATAATCTTCAATTCAATTCATTTTCGTTCCAACCAAGCTACTCTCCCTGCGACGAGCCTTCGACGTCCTTATTTGATGCGCCAGCGCACCCCTACCATCTTCAATGATACCGCTGCGTACTCGACAGCCTCGTCATGACAGAGCATCTTAGTCCCGAGTCGCTGAATACCCTCGATCCCGATGAGCAATCTAGCTTGAGAGTGCGCTCGCGATCTCCTCATCCGTATCATCACCAGAATACCGACCTCCCTCACCTGTCGGACCGCTTCTCGCTACGCAACCGCCAAGCGCAATCGACTGGGAGTGGGAGTGGTGACGACGCCCAGCTTGAGCCGTCCAGCACAGCATGGCCCCCTCTCCCTAGGGATTCACCCCAAACGAGCGACAGCGGCTCCGAAGCTGATGATGAACACTTCTGGAAAGGGCTACCAGCGCCCAAGACGAATCTACACAAAGGATTGAGGGGTCTCAATGAACCGCTTTCTGGATCCTCAACGCCTTTGCCCTCACCAGCAGCGTTGGACGGCCATGCTGTTCGCGCGGTGGAAAAGGCGCTCACCCCTGTTGATACACCAGAGTCACGACGTTTACTTGAAGCTATTCGACGACGAAGACGAGTCATTGTGCGACGAATAACCGAAGCAGGCATTCTCTTGGCATTGGGCCTCATGGTTGCTTCGAACCCTCAAGTATCGGGGCTCATTAAGATCTGGGGAAAGGGTAAATACCATATGCTTTATACCAATCGCGTCAACTAAAATTCTTCAGATATTCTCTTTCTCGCCATTTCTTACACTGGACTACTCGTCCTCTACCCTCTCCGAGTCGTGGCATGGGGTTACCGTAACCATTCCCCAACTCACCCAATTCCTCTCGAGCTTCCAGCGCATTTCGACCCCGCGCCACTACTATATCCTCCAGCAATCACCCTTTTCGTATCTCTCCTCGTTTCCTCAAATAATCCAGCTGGAGTTCTTCCCAACCTTGTACTCAGTCTCTGCTCCATCCCGCAGAGCGTCATTCCAAAGGTCAACCCTTATGCAACCTACGATGTGATAGCATGGGGGGTTTCTTGTCTTCCGTTGATATGGAGTCCCCGACAGCGCGAGATTTTCGAAGTCGAGAATCCAGACAGTTTTATATCTGAGGAAACGGCCGTCTTGCTGTATCCTCTGCACCAATCATTATGTGTGGTGCTGCATCACCTTACTACCACGAGTCTCTTGACGGCTGAGCTCCAACTGCTGTCAATTGCACTCATTAATGTGTTACTTCTGGCTTCGTCACCACAGATTCAGATCCTCAAAGCTCTTCTATGGGGAGGTGGCCTCAGCTTGCTTGTCTTCTGTGGTCCTGTCATAAGATGGGGGATTGCTCTAGCCAGGGTCCCAAAATGGCGATTTCGCAGGGCATCAATCTCTCAAAGTCCTCCTCTGTGGAAGTCACTGGCCCAAGCATTCTCATTACGTCGGATGAAGAATGAGCTACTGAGGACGAACTTTGAGGAGACGGTGTACGACACAGTTGGCTCATCCGATGATGAGACTGGGCCTCTGTTCAGGAAGCCAACCCGAGTTAAGACTTTTGGGCCGAGTCATCCTGTGACAGCAGACATCGACAGCCTTCCGTCATCTCCCACGTTTGGCGACGACGCCTTTGCCAATGGTAATTCCTTCGTTCGGAGACATACTCTGTCACACATGGACCATATCGTTCGACGTAACGCCACGCATACTCCTTCAGGGCGCAAGAAACGAGCGACCTCAATGTCTGTTAGACCATTTTTCAAGCTCACCCACGAGCAGGCAACATTGAGGAAGTGGTTGTATGCTGGATATGTCTACGTCTGTATCCTTACTATCATCCTGATTGGTATCCGCACATATGTCCAGAAATTCGCCCTGGACGGCAACGAACCCATCGGCTGGGCTCTGGGGTACCTCTTAGGAGATCTACCTTGGTTCAGGTATCAAGTGGTCATGGCCAACCTCGAACGGTGGATCTGTCTACCCTCGCGATCAGGATCAGAACCAGGAAAGCAATGCCACTTTGGCTGGGTGCAGCATATTCGCCATGACGACTTTGGCGAAGCAAACACCCGGCTCTTGCTAAGCGTTTACTGGTTGGGTATCTTGATCGTCGGCCTCATCATTGTCTTCCGTCTGAAGGATATCTACGAGGTTGATACACGACGGAAGGTCTTTCACTTCATGATGGTTGGCATGTTCCTCCCTGCCACTTACGTCGACCCTACCTACGCGGCCCTGGCTCTCTCCTTGATCTTGGCCGTTTTCTTGATACTGGATCTTCTGCGAGCAAGTCAGCTTCCTCCGCTTTCGAAACCGATAGCCTCATTCCTTGCTCCGTACGTGGACGGAAGAGATTTCCGTGGCCCTGTTGTCATTTCGCACATCTTCCTCCTCATTGGATGTGCTATCCCCCTCTGGCTTGCTCTCGCCTCGATCCCGAGGACTGGATCCGGTTATCTTGCAGGTTGGGAGGTGCCAACTCATGAAGTCAGCATGGTGTCTGGCGTTATTTGCGTCGGGCTCGGAGACGCAGCAGCCTCTCTCATCGGCCGCCGCTATGGTCACCGAAAGTGGCTCTGGGGCGGTGGAAAGAGCTTAGAGGGCAGTGTTGCATTTGCTATCGCTGTGTTTGCTGGCTTGGCTGCTGCCAGCATCTGGTTAAAGGTTGGCGGCTGGCCCGCCACAAGTGAGCAAGCTGGTGTTTTCGCCAGCGCACGGAATTCAGCAATGTGTGCCTCGATGGCGAGCCTTACGGAGGCCGTGCTAACAGGCGGAAACGACAACGTCATCGTACCAGTGGTCCTTTGGACATGCGTAAAAAGCCTCGGCATTTGATACAGTGGTGACGGCGTTTGGGCGATGGTCCTTTGGTCAGATGGAGAAAATAGATGAGAGGGACGGACGGGCAGGCGGCTGGATAGAGATGAATGAACGTTTTATGAGACTTAAAAAAAAAGGGGGGGCTTCTCTTGAATTCTTGGAAGTGTTATCCCCGAGATGTACTTTCTATACCCCTAAGATAATATAGCAATCATCCTTCTGTTCCCAAAGCCAACTCCTGCGCCAAATATGATGTGTTGTACTTTTACGTGTACGGTAATGATTATCTAAATTATGACATGAGATCCTCCAAGATTGCTTCCAACTCATCCTTCCGGAACGGAAGGCTTAGCAACTCTGTTCCAAGGGCATCTGTGATACTCTTGATGATCTGGTGGTCGTGGAATCTACTCTTGGTTAGTAACAGGTCGATATAAACCAAGAAAGGGGGTACTTACTCCTTCAGCAGAGTCCGGAAAGCCATCTCGGAACTGCAGATAAACTCCTCCACCGCCTTGTTGTACACCATCCGGTATTCCACGCCAGTGGGCTCATCGCCGCCATCACCCTCTTCTTCCATGGCGATGAGAACCTCGCCGACCAGTAGGCGGAACAAGTTCTTTGCGTTCTCGGGCAGACTGCGCAGGACGAAGGCAACACCCTCACGGCCATTAACACGGTGGGCATTGCGGCCAAGCAACTCATGAACCTCATCCACAACGTCGAGCTCAGCAGTGTATGCCGCAAATGTCGTGCAATCATGGAACACCAAATTCAGAGCAGAGCGCACGCCGATGTCCCAGAGTAGCGCAAAGTCGGGAGTGTCAGCAGAGCAGATCAAACGTATACGAGGATGCGCGGCGAGCTGCGCAAGAGCAGCTTGAGAAGCGGGCTTGCGGAGTGGTGCTGCGTCTATCGAGTTGACAATGAGTGTGAGTGTCATTGATGAGTTGGCGAGGTGAGAAAGAACCGCTTGAACCATTATGGAGGGCTGGGCAAGAGGGATGCGTTGAGAAGGGTCGATAGCATTGCCGATGGTGCTAAGAATCTCACGCATTGTCGTTGTTGGAGTATACCCGTTGATAATGACAATCTTGTCTCCCTTGTCCCGCCTGCTTCGTGCATGGAGATGACCAGCAAGCTTGTGCAATAACCGTCGCTTCGAACCATACCCGTAGAGACATAAATTGAACCCCTGAGATAACTCAAATGACCATTGCGGGAAGGATTCCGCGTGTAGACTCTCCAAGTACTCAATATCGGCTTCATGATGGTTCTTGTTCTCCCTAATTATCGTAAAGTACTCGTCATGGGTGAGCAAAGAGAGCGATCCGAGTGTATTATTCGACGTCTTTGGCCTTCCGGGTTTGTTGTGAGCAAAGTATAGTTCGTGAGGAGGCAAGTCGCGAGGTGGGCTTGGAGATCTGGTCTTCTTGGGTCGCCCCCTTGGCTTCGGAGTCTTCTTTGACGGTGTCGCAGCTTCGTCTATTGTCGATGCGTCCGCGGAAATCGAAATGCCATCCTCACCCTCTTCCTCATCTTCGCTCGAGTCGTAGATATGCCTTGCGAGTCCTTCGTCTTCCTCATCCGTGAGGTTATCGCCTACCACATGTTCTATAAAAGCCCTTGCGCTCTTCTTCCTTGCGGATCGATCTGCCGCTCGAGGGGTGGCAGCACTCAAAGAAAAGGCCGCAGCTTTTGTTGGCGTTTGGAAGAGAGCAGTGCGGCTCGCTTTCGGCGTGGGCGTTTCTCCATTCACAGCCTTTTTCGGGGGTCTACCTCGACGTCGAGGAGTGGGTTTAGGGGTCTCGTCATCGTCGGTTTTGAATGATTCAGTGCTAGTAATTGCAGGGCTTTCAGTGCCATTCGCAGCAAAGACTTCAGCTTGGCTGTCAGAATCGCTGGCTACCGGGGAATATCGAGCTGAGCTTCTTATGCGCTTCGAGGGTGTCGTTTCGAGGTCTGATTCTGGGATTGCATCGAGTTCCTGGTGGCTTCGTTTTCGGAGAGATCGTGGTGCTTCTGCCGGGGGATGGCCTGGCTCAAGAACAGCCTTCTTCCGTGGCATGATGGAGATTTTTGCAGAAACAAGATCAACTCAATCCGTATCCCTACAGCGATTGATTTGCCTTGTTTAAAGGTGAACAGGGGTGACGAAGGAGATGCGATGACCAGTCGCGTTTGAGTAACGCGTTCCTTGCTAAATTGGCTGTGGCGCCTTTGTGGCGCAGGGAAATGTGGCGTGAGCTTCCAACTTCCTCTCAACGACCATTCACTTCACTCAGAACATCACGGTCATCAACCTTTGAAATTGTATCACGATGAACTTGAATCTCTCGGCATCGTTAAACATTACGAGGCTATTCTTCAAGCCGAGTCTTTGCCTGCCTCATCACACCGTATCCACCTTCAATGACTTGCCAATACCTTTAGAGAAGGGACTGCAGAAGGATGGCCGAAAGGTAGAGATCAAGGCGGTCGTCCTTGACAAAGACGATTGTTTTGCCTACCCTGATAGTATTGAAGTCTACGGTCCCTATAAGGTAAATTATCAATGACCTTGAGAGAGGCACGTGGAGTCATTTGCTAAGGTTGCGACAGACTCACTTTGAGAAACTGAGGCAAGCATACCCTGGTCGGAAGCTACTTGTGGTGTCAAATACCGCCGGTGCAACCTCTTGGGACAAGAATATGAAGCTAGCCTCCGAGGTGGAGAGGAACACAGGCGTTCCAGTGCTTCCTCACTCAGTTAAAAAACCAGGGTGCGGGGAGGAGATCATGG
Organism: Fusarium sp. AF-6; assembly: GCA_003947015.1. Classification (NCBI taxonomy): domain Eukaryota; kingdom Fungi; phylum Ascomycota; class Sordariomycetes; order Hypocreales; family Nectriaceae; genus Fusarium; species Fusarium sp. AF-6. The sequence continues at coordinate 88,873 of NKCJ01000019.1, forward strand.
AATACTTCCAAAAGCATCCAGAAACAGGCGTCACTGACCCTGCGCACATTGCATTCGTCGGCGACAGGCTAACAACGGATATGATGCTCGCAAATATGACCGGTGGTTGGGGGTTCTGGGTGAGAGACGGGGTGATCCCTTTAGAGAAGAAGAGCATTGTGAGTTGAATGTGAACAACCTCAAATGGCAAATCAATAACTTACCGAATGCAGTTTTCGAGGGCTGAGCGACACTTATCATCGTTTCTCCTTTCTCGGGGGGTTCAGGCGCCTGAGCCTCGCAGCATATTCGAAGAATAACTGTCGTCTGATGTTGTTCCTATTGTCACCGTCAACCGGCTGCCACCAAAAAGACGGCCTTGATCAAGCAGCCTATTTCGGATTGCATGTCCCAAATAGGTGGATCAGTGACAATAACTTATTGTATTGTCTGCTATTCAGCGCTTGACCCTGCCTGAATCCTCAACACAACAATGATCCAAAAGATCACGACAATACAATTGGGACTGAATCACCCATCTTGGGACATTTTGCAGCAACCACCCCCAAACCTATAAATTCTTTCCCTCTGATCCTGCCCGTTTGTAAATTTTATCTCGAGACTCAACCTCTTCCAAACAAGTTTGCAAACGCCGACTTCTCTTGTGCACTACTTGACCAGTCATCGATCGCATCTCTCTCTCTCTCGCTCTCTCTGATACCCCACCACCACGACAAGACCCTGTGCTAATCCTTTTCTTCTGCGATTTTTTGCAAAGATGGGCGGCAAGGTTTGGTCTACTGAAGAGGAGCGGGTTTTTTGGGAGGTGGTTGTCCCTGTCTCGCCAAACGCTGCTAACCCTGCCAAACGGCTTCTGAGCTGGGTGGAATGTGTTGATCTCATGAAGCGGGAGATAGGAGCCAATGCCCGCCGCGAGTACACCCACACCATGCTCTGTAAGTAGTAGTATTCTAGTATTCGGTCGGCGCTAACAGTCAAACAAACAGATGAGCACCACTATCAGAACTTCAAGCCCGGCGCCAAGTCTCCCAAGGCAAACGCATTCCTGGAGAAGCACCTTCGAGAGATTGGTAAGTCTTTCGTTTGCCTCCCCCGTTTACGATTTAGAAACTGACAAAACAAACAGAGTGGTTCAAGGAGAACAAGACTTCGCCCCCTCCTGCTCCTGCTCCCGCTCCCGCTCAGGCTCAGGCTCCCACTCCGAACGACACCTTCGACTCTCTTATGAAAAAGCTCAGGGACCCCCGGGCCTTCACGAAGCATGGGTTCAGGCCTGCCCCGCTCACCCCTGAGGAGCATGCCTTGCAGGAGGAAATAGAGAATTTCTTGAGGGATGCTGCCAACCCTGCTGCTAAGCCAACGATTCGTACAAACTCCTCGTCGTTCACGCCTATCAACCAGCGCGGACAAACACCTCTTGAACTCCCCAAGGTCGGCCCTGCTACAGCCCCTGCTCGCAACACTGTTGCCAACTCTTTTGCCAACCCTGCTGCTCGTACCGCTACCAGCACTGGTGTCCTCTCCTTTGCCAAACTTGCTGTCGCCCCTGCTGCCAACTCTTCTGTCAACCCTGCTGCGAACAACCCGGGTTTCATGCCCAGGCCTCTCCCTAGGATCCAGCGCCAGGTCAAGACTACTCGGCCTACGCAGACTGTCAGACAGCCGACTACTTCGCAGGCGCCCGTCACCCAGCCCTCTGCTGGACCCAATGCTCTTCTCGGCCGCCAGTCTCAGTCATTCGGAAACGGCATTCAGGATGTTCGTCGCACTCAGAGTTTCACCGGTGCAGGAACTACCAACCAGGCTCGCGGTTCTTCTTCGTACGCCCCGTTCTACCAGGGTTACACGGCTACTTCTCAGCAGACTCCCGCCCGACCCTCTTACCAGGCGTTCACCCAAGCTCCTCGTCAGTCTCCTGTTCAGACTCCTTCCCAGATTGCCGCCGCTGTCAAGGAAGAGGGACCCATTCGACTGCCCTCTATTCGCGAGATGTTCCCTTTCACTTTCGTGGGACCAGAGCAGCAGGCGTTTGCTCGCCGCGAGGCTGATGCCATGCTTCAGAACCGAAAGCGCAGCACCTCCACTGAGGATGAGCAGTCGCCCGCTCCCAAGCGACGACCTCTTCCTGACCACCCCACCCCCCGCCAGAACTAGACGAGCAACAGCCGTCTCATGAGTGCAACTGATTCACCACCTGAGTCAAGAGATTTGTGTCATACACAATTGGGGATGATGACTTTATGACATTATGATGAGGATACCAATTTGCTAACGAGAGAGACTGCGGCGGACTACAGGGAACAGATATTGTGATGGTTGTAACTCACAAGCATGGAAGGTCTTGCTGGACGAGGCCCGGCCAGGGTTATTTGTGATGGGGGGAAGGGTTTTACAAGGTTCACATGGTTCCAGTTTTGTAACGATTTAATTGATCCGCGCAGATACTCCGAGGTTAGCATTCAAAGTAGTTTTGGTCGACCTGAGGCTGTTTATCGTGATGTGATATTATCGTGATATGATATTACCTGACTTGGTAGGTGGGGGTGATTGTTGATCTTGAAGTGGAAGATTGAAGTTCAACATTGAAAGCCCCCGCGCCAAGATCCGGAAGGGTGGGGCCGATATCATCCCGCCCCCGGAAAGCGGTGGCAACAGGCAAAAATCCTGCCTCCGAAAGATTTCCACCCAAAGTCCCGCGATAACTCATCAAACCCGAAACTCCATATCCACGCAGCAGCCGCCACGATGAACTTCCCTGGGACCACTCCTCCGACTGCTGCTACCGCCGCTGCTGCGGGCGCGATGCCCACGCCTGGCGGACCTCAAGATCCTAATGTCAAGGCTGTACGTTTTTCTCTCCTCCCGGCATGTGGAGGGGTGTCGGCTAACTCAAGAATAGGTCCAAGCTGCGATGGAATCTTGCTATGGAAAGTCGGTCATGTCAGGAGTAATGGGTTTTGGCATGGGCGGTGTATTCGGAATGTTCATGGCATCTGTACGTCCCCAATCCTTTATCCTCAAAGAAATCACCCAACTAATTCATTCTGCATCTAGATGTCCTACGACACACCCTACCACACAGCCGCCCCCGGCGCCCCACAAACAGCAATCAGCTCCCTCCCACTCAAAGAGCAGCTAAGAATCGGCTTCAAAGACATGGGAACTAGGTCATGGTCCATGGCCAAGAACTTTGGCAAGGTTGGAGCACTCTACTCTGGCATCGAGTGCGGCGTCGAGGGTCTCCGCGCAAAGAACGACCTCACCAATAGCGTAGCTGCAGGATGTCTTACGGGCGGCGTTCTAGCAAAGAATGCCGGTCCTCAGGCTGCTGCTGGTGGATGCTTGGCTTTTGCGGCGTTTAGTGCTGCTATTGATGCTTGGATGAGGTCGCCTGCCAAGGACGAGTAAAAAGAAGATGTGAAGCAACGAAAAATGGTGGATTGTGTTGTACAGATATGAAAATGTTTTACTGTGGGAGTTTATGGGGTTTTACTTTATTAGAGCATAGGGTTGGCGTTGGGAGACGGACTTTTCTCTCTCCTCTTTGGATCTTTGGCCGTTGGCGGATATGCCTATGGCGGAATAGACGATTGTACGTGTATCAACAGAGGTGTATAATACAAAACGCTTCATAGAGGAGCGTGTTTGCAAAGAAATAGTCTACGGGTTATCTATTTTTCAACATGTGTATATCTACAAACAGGTTCGGATTCAAACATAGGTCCCCTTTTCCTTAACGCCACGCTTCGATTTAAAAGAAAGAATCGTCCATAGTAATCCAACAGCCAAGCTTAGGAGGTCTGATAAATCTCAAAAGATCCAAACTCCCAATAAGCATTCGTAAAAGCCTCGGGGTTATTAGCAACAAGATCAGTACAGTTGCTCGAACCTATAATCATCAGTCTTGTCCCCCTTAAAGTTAACCACATTTACTTACATCCCGATTCATCCCAGACAGCATATACCAACTCGCCACACAAGTCAATATTAGCAACAATACTATTGTTCTTAAAGTGAGAACCAATGTTGCAGTCCGTGTTGGGAAAGTCGGCGAGGGCAGTTCCCCAGGTGCTAGGGTCGGGCTTCTTGTTCGTAATGTCGGAGGGGATCGAGTCTCTGGCAAACTGCCACATTCGAATTCCTGCATCTCGCCACTCCATGGCCATTATTCCTCCGCCGTTGTCGTTGAAGCTTGTTCCGTAGCCATCAGAGTCGGATTGAACGCCACAACCTGCATTGTCGTTCTTGCTGTGGTCGCAGTTCTTCTTTAGCGCTTTTCCAGTAGCTTTCCGTCGCACATCCATAGAGCAACCAGATGTAGTATGCAACGTCATCTGGTTTCCATCGGTAGCCTGATTTGTAGCCTCCATAACATCAATCTCGCCATTGTCGGGCCAGTTTGAGCGGTCGGTAAGCCAGAGGGCAGGCCAGGTGCCACAGCCGTAGGGTGTGTGTTTGACGTCAAAGATGAAGAGGCCGTCGTCGTACGTATTTTTAGACTCGATGCGCACTGAGAAGCGACCTGTCGATGCGTTGGGTTCGTCGTTGGGGCCGACGGATGTGTCGACTCGAAGGATGGCGGAACTGGATGAAGCGTAGGTGAGGTTCTATGGGAGTTAGTACGTGATAGTCAAGATAATTATGAAGTAATCATACAAGAGACGTTGCCTGTTCTTTGGGAACGTAGTGAACGAAGCCACCAGCTATAGTCATGTTAGCTGAGTCACTTCAAGAGTCAGAATTGTACTCACTTGGGTCATATCCAGTAAAATAGTTGAACTCGTCAAAGAAAGACTCTCCCTCAACTGTAACTATTGTTAGATAAAAGTTCCGATAAGCAAAGAAGAGTAACCCACTTGTATCCTTGAGACTGTACGAAAGCGTTGTATAGTTCGGGTACGCATTATTCTTCGACTGCGTAACAGCGACTGCAACAATGATTGCGATAAGAATGAGGATAACTGCAACAACTCCCGCCCATACTCTCTTCCTCCAGTATCGTGGGTTCCACCAGGGCATACTTGGAGAAGCACGTCGAACATCTTGTCCTGGTCTGGAGAGCATGATTTCGTCGTACGCTGGTGGTATCTCTCCAGGTTTAACTTCAGGTATAAGTCGAGCCATTGTGTTAACTGTTAAATATAGTCGAGTGTGTGTACTTTGTAGTAAATTGTTAAAGAAGGAATTGTTGAGGGCTTTTTGAAGCAGAAATTCTAGATTAAAAGAAACTACTGAAACACTTACGCCTCACTTGGTACACGCAATGCCCAAGGGTTATGGAGCCCATGATAAACAACCTACCACCACCACACACCCGGCTTTTAAGACAAGTCACGGCTCGGGAACGGAATGCCAATACCCAATCTATCGATGTTTCTCTCTTCCACCCCCACATACCCGTATCCACACCCACGCTTTTCTAGTGTCCACCGTAAAAAAATCAAGGCTGTGCTCCGGTGAGGATATATCATGTGCATAATCAGGGGTGTTACAAGGCCAACACGAAGAAACCAAGACCAAAAAAAGGAATCGCATCAGTCAGAACCTTTGCTATTCCCGTCTAATAGAATCAGGCTAAAAAAGAAACGACCCAGAAATAAATTTACTGCATACTCCTTGCAAGGGAGGCAACTTGTGGCTAGCTACTTGGGTCAAGGAGACGACGCGTAATCTGGACCACGAAAACGAATCGATCGATCCCTCCCAGATCCCGAGAAAACATAGCGTCACCCAATTCCTTGTCTCCACAGAGACCAGATTCTTTTCTGATCTTCTATCCGGAGATAAAAGACAAAAAGATTTTTTCCCTGGTTAATTCATGTTCGTCCTGTTGATGATCCGGATAAGGTCCACTAGAGGCTAAAACACTTGCTTATACGGCCATGTGGTAACCCCGACGGTGTTATTGGTAAGCGAACAATGGTCTCGATAGGCGAGTAAAAACAGAATTCTTTAAAAAGCAATGTCTGCTCATGTTGTTGGAGGGTTCGTGTTGGGATGGAAGTGTTGCTCGGGCGTTTAGAAGAGGCCGAGCCGTCACCTATCACTGTGATGTGATTCAAAAGTCGCGATAAGACAAAATCATATATTACAGATCATTTGTCTACAAGCGTCAACTCTTTGCATGTTCCGACATGGGCATTTTATTTATCACGAGAAAGCATTCTTCACCGTCAAATTTGTGAGTGTCTTACGAGCAATTGAGTCAGGTACCAAAGACATTTTCTACCCTCCAACTATAACTTGCATCATCGCTAAAGCACCTTCTTTAAAGCGATTCTGCTTTTTATACGTGTCTTGGCATGATTGATAAGTTGACGGATTTAAGCGTCTATGAATAGAACGCGCGCCTAAGGTGGCATCATTTCAAGAATCCTAGACAAGGGTCCTTGACCAAGCAAGAAATGTCAACAGTTAAAGTATTGTACATTGTTAACAATTTCTTCACATTTTGAGTGGGAGAAGGATGGTCAATTCCGATATTATACAGACAATGGTACAGAAGTCTGACATGGTGATAACCTCGCTCTAAACAGCCAGGGTCCTCGAAATGGCAACAACAGCACAAATCCAAGCACCAGCATCCGTCGTAAGCATCCTCGTCATATTAACGCTAAGCCACCTCCTCAACATGCCCACATTATCCGTCCCCTCCCCAGCACAAGTATCATCCATAAGATTCTTAAGCTTCCAAGCAACAGCAGGCACGTAAACAAGATGACCCAGCGCGAGAGCAGCAGTCCCCGCGTAAAAAGCCGTCGAACCACGGCTCCGCAGGAGAGGTCGCTCTAGCCATACGACGGCTAGAGATGTCCAGAAGGTTGTGCCGATTAGGGAGACTACGGCCCAGGGTCCTGAGCCGAAGAAGCTTTTGATGTAGGTTGGGAGGATTGAGTCGGCTTGCTTGTGGTCTACTGGTGGGCGGGTGAAGATTTTTAGGAAGAAGTCTTGGTCCCAGGCGAACCAGAGGGTGCAGGTTGATGAGACTAGGGGGGTTACCAGGAGGAGGGTCCTGGGGTTGAAGAAGGCGCCTGAGGCCATGGTGGGTTTTTTGCTGGTTGAAGTCGAGATGTGATGATGGGTTCAAGTATTGTGATGGTGTTGAGGTGGGATGAGGTGAGATTGAGATAAATGCAGATGCAATGCAATTAATTATCTTGTGCAGTTCTAGTCTTGAACCGCTTATTATAAGAACTCAAACTAAATATGTTGGTGGTTACTTCCCAATTGATCCTTCAAAGTCATCTGACTTGCTTCGCGACGCGAAAACCCTCCGACTGCATCGCTTTTCGCTCTTCATCATCAGCGACTCCACATGGACGATCCCTCTCAGTCGCATTCGGTAGGTTTTAAGACGTCACAAAGCCTCCGATGTCACAGCCATGTTGGTTCAAAACCTCCATTGACGATACAACTATTTTACAGGCAATCGCATGATCTCGAGTTTCCATTCCGAGTTTTTTTCTTCATCATTTAATTATTCGCGTGCCGGCATCGGAAAGCCATTCCCAACTATTTGACATGAACTCTTTCATTAACACGTTGACCACATTAGTCAATCTCAAGTCTCAAAGCGTCGTACTGCACATAAACAGAAGCCGGTAGAATAGCAGACTCATAATCGGTAGCGTTGTATGGCAAGCTCAACACAATCTCGTTCTCGCCCTTGCTCAGCAGACCAGCGTCAAAGACAAACTTGTGCGCAATGTTGTAGCAGCTCACAGAAGAGCGCACAGCACACGAGCTGCTGTGGTGATACCTTGAACAAGTTAGCATTTACATCCTCCACAGGGGAAAGTACACTTACGGAATAACCCATGGCTCGAGATCCTTGCCGTTAATGTTGACCGTGTACTTGAGGTTCGAGTGAGGCTCCGAAGCGTTGTACACATCCGTATTTCCGGCGGCAGTCTTGGCTCCAGCAAGCTGAACCGTAAAGGTCGCATGCTTCTTGCGCTTAAGCTGAGCCTCCTTGAGATCAAAAGCAATGGTCCAGTTGTTGACATCTCCGTTACCGACATAGGCCTCGGGGCGCACGTAGTTTGCCCGTCCGCCAAACACGCTCCAGTGCACGTAGTTGAGGTCCTTGCTCACATCGCTCTCACCGACCTTGAAGTTGACACCATCGGGGAAGTCCTTGGGGAAGTCGTATTGTCCCCAGTAGATGCGGTATTGCTCCGGCTGCAGCGGCTTGGACGTGTCCAGCTCAAAGCCGTGGCGGTACTCACCCGAGGTCTTGTCGGGTGTTCCAATGCGCCAGAGCTCCTTGCCCGAAGACTCCTCCTTCCAGGTGACCTTTGTCTTTTCAGTCTTGCCAGCCTTGATCTTAATCTTATCCTTGGTAAACTGTCCAAAGATGCCATCAGCGTAGACGGTCAAACGGTACGTGCCAGCCTTGACCATGGGAATGGTAGCTCTGCCACTGTTGTCGAGGTTTGCCCAGTACTGGTAGGCGTTGACATCGAACACATTGTCCTGGAAGTCGACACCGCTCTGTGCGAGAACGGCGATGGGGTTCTTGGCTCCCTTGGGAAGATCGACTCTAACTTCAAAGGTGCCGCGGTTCTTGGATGGAACGTAGTTGGGGACGTGCTTGGCGATGGAGTCGTAAAAGTCGGTGTTCCACTCAGGATCAGCATACTGAGCGGCATCGGCCTTAGCAGTCAGGATATCCGTGTCGGCAGGGAAGCGGTTGAAATGGTAGTATTGCTATCTTCGGTTAGACAGACATGTTCATCTCTCTCATCTCTAGATATACTTACAGGTCCGAATGTGCGATCAAAGCCGTGGGTGATGTTGGGCTGTTGCTTCTTAGCTAACTATCACAAAGTCAGGGTTGTAGTTGCTTACAGTCTGGTCTCCGTGGTGGTTGGAGCTGATGTAGTTGTAAAGGATACCATCCACAGTCAGATCCGAGTGAAGAGGTCCTCCAAAGTAGGTGTCCTTGGTGTTCATGACGAGCCAAGCACCATAAGCATCGCCATCCTCGGTCTTGGAGCCGTCGGCGAACCTTGTTCAAATCAGCAACAATTCTCAGAACCACATATGAGTACTTACAGTCCATAGGCGTCGATATCACGCCAGTTGTCCTGGAAGGTGTACTTTGTAAAGTAATCCGCCTCCTGCGAGACATAGGCATCATCAGGCGTGTTGCCCATGTACCACGTCGCATCCTGCACCACGACCTGCTTCGCCTTGGCCTCAGTGCCGGGGAGAGGCGCATACTGCTTCTCGTTGGTCAAGAGGTGTGTCCACATCTCGCTGTTGGGTCGGAACATGGTGCGCAGTTCCTGCAGGTTACGCAGGAACGGCTGCTCCTCGTTGTGATAGGCCACCCTGCTGAAGGTGTGCAGGCCCGTCTCGCCGTCCCGGAGGAACCAGTACTGCTCCAGAACCTGGCCCGTCTCGGTGTACGTGTCGGCCATCATGATGCCACCGTAGTCCTTGCCGCTCGAATCCTTGCCCTTGAAGAGCTTGTACGTGGGCGTCATGGTACCGGGAGTCCAAAATCCCTTTGGCGTGCAGTAGCAGTCGAGGTACGGGCCCTGACCGGTAGAGCCCGATCTCGTGCCCAGGAGGTTCGTTCCATCGAGGGTGAGCTTCACGATGGAGCCACCAGGCTTCTGAACGGCGGCATAGAGGCGGTCGTTGGAAATGACCAGCTCAGTGTCGGATTCGGTTGCCTTCAGAGCTGCGGCAACCCATTGAGGTGCCTGAAGCAGCAAGGCGGCGAGGGAAACGCTGCGGAACTTCATGGCGGCGGTGGGAGATGTGAGTCTTGCTGGAAGCCCTAGCTCTTCACCGACAGCTTCACGAGCTTCACGTCCCTTTTTATAAGCTTCCCAGGTCCCCCACAGTCCAGCCCAACCCCCATTGTCATTTGGGGGATGAAGCTTTCGACTCAAGACCTGGCAAGGTGAGCTCGAATTTCCACCGAGCAGGGTCATGTTTCCCCATGGGGAGATGCCGATCGCCTCCTTTCAGGCTAACGGGACGACCGGTTGGGGGAGGTTCCCCATCTTTGCATTCGGGGTTCGGGAGAAAGACTTAGCGAGAGGGGAACCCCGTCTGTCAGGAGAAGGTCCTCTTAGCTCCGGCAAAGACCCTGTTGCGGAATGGCATGGTGAATAGCATGATGATTCTTCTTCGAGTCCAGGGAATCGCGGGTCGTCGCCGAGGCCCTAGTAACCCCCCGCAAGTCGGGGCCCCGAAGCGGCCATAATTCCGAGGCTGGGGGAGGGGGGACCCAAGACTCGATGAGGTCCAATTCCACGTATTGGAGATGGAGCTACTCAAAAGACTTCAACGTGCGTGACCATGTCGTAGCTTTTCGGGGTAAAGTTCTCCAGGAATCCCTGTGTTGCTGGTCGAAATTGTAAAGCGGAAGGGAGCGGAAATTTGGCACACCGACTTTGGCATGACACATTCATATGACTTGACCTAAGGCCAAGGACAAGTGTGATGAAACTTTACTCTACCTCGTCTTTCTCTGAGATTGCTATTACGTAGAAAAACAATCGACACTGATTATGGTTTACAAGGACAGTCTAAGTGGTGTCTACACATGAAGGCCGAGATGGTATCAAATATCTGCTCCTCAAGCAAAGGCTGTTGGAACACACCATCCATATTAATCATTGACGCCTGACCTGGGTCTAACTTTATACACCACACAAATAACCTTGCAATCTGCTGCTTAATCTTCGTCGTCGTCGTCCACTCGTGGCCGCTTTGATTGCCTGCTGTCTTCATCCTGCAGACCGTAACCTCGCTTTGACGACGAGCCCTGATCCACCTCGGACAGGAACTTGTCCACATTAAAAGGGTCGCCGGCATCCTTTTCGAACTGTACTGGTCCCTCTCGCGCCTGGAAGGTGTGTGTTAGCATATAATTTGACGTGAAGGACCTTGGAATACTGACCTCAACCTCGGCGGCGCCCTTAAACGTTCCCTTACCCAATGCCTCTCCAAATCGGCTTGCCTTTTGAATCTTGGCCATTTCCGCATCTCCTGCCTCGGCGTCATCGTCATCCAGGTTGGCTCGCGGTCGGTAGATACTGCTGATTGCGTCCTGCGCTGCAAACAGCGGCTTGTCGTAAGGGTTGTCCTCGTTGATGCCGCTGTCAAATCCACTAGACTGGTTGAATAATCGCGAGTCGTACATGGTCTCCTTGGACTGTGTCGGCTTGGCCACGCCCAGAGCAATCTTCTCTGAGATATCTCTGCCTTGTTCGCGGGCCATAACCTGGGCTCGGCGCTCGGCACCCATGCGGTTCTGTCGTAGCTTCCGCTCCTCATCCCTCTGCTTCTCCTGTCGCGCCTTGATACGCTCCCTGACCTCTTCGTCCTCGCTATCGGATCGATCAGATTCTGAGTAGCTGTAACTTCGCGATCGTGACCTTGAATCTCTCGAGTCTCGGGAATCGCGAGAGTCTCTGCGTTTACGGCCTGCACCTGCACGCTCTGCTCTGGCCTTCTGCGCCAACCCCCGTAGATTGTCTTCCTTCTGTGCCTTCTCCTTCTCCGCCAGTCGCTGCTGCATCATGGCGCGCTGCTGAACCTCATCACGAGCGTGACGTTCTGCCATCTTGATAGACTCAGCAAACTGAGCATGCTTGTCGCTGATGGCCAGATCCTGCAGTCCCCTTCCGTCTGCCGCCAATCGCTTGTCCAGCGGTACCGTAAAACCCTTGGGATTCTTCCAGTTTGAGACTGGAGGCGGAATCCTCCACATCTCTTGGTCTTCGGCTGTAAGCTTTCTGGGTGGCGAGTGCATAACTGGGGGAGGAGGCGAGGGGGGTCCTCGAGGGATCTTTTTGTGCTTAAACTTGGGGGGTTCCATAGGATCGCGTTGCCTCTCGACAATCTTCATGATGCGGTCCTGCTTCTTCGAGTTGTCGCCCATCTGGTTCGCCGGTGTGTATCGCACAAAGGTGGCATCCTTCCGCTGTCCAATGTTCACATTCTTTGGCTTCTGTGCAGCCACCGCACCGCTGACCAGCGCGGCCAGGGCATTCTTAGTCCTCTCCGTTGTTGCCTCGACAGACTCCTTGTCTGGTCGCGAAAGATCAATCTCGCCCGCGTCGGCGCGTTGTCGAAGAGGAATCAGCTCCTTGAATGATGTGTGAACTATGCGGGTTTCGCCATGACCCTGTCGCGCGATCGCGTCGTATTTGACCTTGCCCTCGGAGTCGACCTGAATCGCCAGCGCGTTGCTCGTTGTCGCGCCCTTCTTGCCCATGTCGAGCGGGTACTGGGCAATGGGGATTTCGGGGAAAGCGCCTCCATCGCCAAAGTCCTCCTGTGTGCGTGGTCGCCATCCTGATCGCTGTCCGTAGGCTGGAGGGCCTGATCGTTTGAGCACGAGCTGCGTCTCGTCAAGCTGTCCAGGGCCAACAATCCTCACGCCACGCTGCTGCGCTCGCGCGGGAGCTTCCTCGTCCTCGCCCGTATACTTGGGCTTGGGCAGCGCAGCCTGAAGCGACCCGGCGATCGACGTCATTTTGTTGTGGTGATGGGGATGGAGTGTTTGAATGTCTTTGAAGATCGCGGAGGCTCCAAGGCTCAGAATTTCAAGAGGCGACGCGCCAAAATGGGTTTAGCGCGGGCCGCTGCAGCACCACGCCAAGATCTTGGGGCGGTACCTTCAGGCTCCCAGTGACACCTAGAGCACTTGGAAACGGAACCTCAGAATCAGTCATTTTGACATTTTGTTTAAAGGACAATTAATTGGACAAGTGTTTAAGTATCCAGAGGAGTTTAGAATTCACATATTCACGTCTTATTATGCAATCGCATTGACAATTATTAAAGCAACCCCCGCTGTCTCTAGCAGTCCAATCAAGCGCATCATGACAACTTTCATCGGCTTCGTCCAAGCATGGAACATCACGGCCTCGGGGCCGAAAACAGGCGCCACACAAAATCCCCAGCCAGACCGTGAGCTATGTTTCCATTGATTATACATAACATTTCCAGTATCCGCCTCCTTTTTGATCTCGCGCCTCGTAACACCCAGATCCAGCTTGGTATATGGTACATCGAATCCTTTATACGTAACCCTTACGCGCACCCTTTCGGACAGTTAGCGCATGTCGTTATATTATACTTGGCCAAACATACCTGGAAGAAGAACCGAACGACAAACACCTGCAGGGCACCCATACAGATGATCAGGCCAATCTGGATCATGCTAAAGTTGATGATTCGACCCTCGGTGCTGTTGACGGTGGCAAAGTTGCGGTTTTCACGGGTTCGGAAGTACTTTTGGTTGCGCGAGATGGTAGAGAGCTGACCAGATACCTTGAAGATGGCCTCCTCCAGGACGGAGGTCTGCTCCGGGGTAGTTCCCTGCTTCGAGGGCAACTGGGCGCGGGCCTCGTTCTCGACGGCAATCTCAAAGTCGACATACTTCTCGGCAAAGGTACTCATCTCGTTATCGAAGCAGAACGAGTAGTCACCAACCACGTTGGCCGAGAAGACAAAGTCGCCTTGCCTCTCCTTCTGGCCGTCCATGATGATCTTGCCATTGGGACCCTCAACAATGTAGTCGACATCGAAAGAACCTCCAGATTGGACCTGTAGTATTATATTCAGCTCGAGTCCCAATGCGTATGGTGGCGTCGTGTGAGGCTCACGGCAAAGTAGAATGCGACCTTCTCGCCCTCCTTTTTCGTCGCAGTGTAGAAGCAGGCCTTCTCGTTGGCACCGAGCTTATAAGTCAAGGCAGTAGCGGCGACATCGGTAATGAGGCAGGCGAACAGCCCGGCGAGAAGTGTCGGCAGTCTCATGGTTGCGGTGTTGTGAAAGATGTTGTCGCGTGCTGGACTGGACGGCTGGTTCAGGACAAGCTGTCGCCAAAGTGGATGGTACTGGAGCACATGTAACTGAACGGGCCACGATTGAGCTTCGGCGCGGAATTTTGCACCCACCGGGCCCCTGGGCGCTGAACCCCTGGAATGCCAAAATGCCAGGTGGAGCCCCTCCTGAGGTGAACTGGCCACAGTCTAGAAGCCTTAAGCCACACCTTGTTGCTGCGCCAAGGGGTGTCAGCCACACTTCATTTGCCAATACGCGTCTAGGCGTGTTCCATCACTCGTTATCAAGGATGATGACCTCACTCCCCTGTCAAGCACTTTCAAGGAGTACGTTACGTGGCTGACTTTTTAAACAATCCCCCAAACGCAACCTTTGATCCTCATGTCGCATTGACAGATTGGCATGACGTCCTACTTCCATTCTCTTCTCTACTCTCTTTGATCGACGATATCTCCTAAATTGGCCCCTCTAGGCGTCATCCATCGCCAACCGTCAGCCGGCGCTTTCTCCCCCTAAACGGCCATCTTCAAAATGGCCCTCCAGACGACAGTCGCAAACGTATCCTCAGTCGCCCTGAGGATATGCGCCGTCGTCTTTTTCAGACTTGTTTGTATTCTCTGATAGATTCAATGACATAACTAGCTAACAATACATATAGTTCCCTGTAAGCCGGGCAGCCTCAGAAAAGCTCCGAGACAAGTCTAACCTCCGTGACAGGCTCATTTCCCTTCAATTGCATTCGCACTCTTCGCCATCTATGTCCCCTCTTACATCGCAACCTACTTCTCTAAGCCCCAAGTGGAGGTCCTCAAAGATGAGGTCGATGTCACATTGAAAGAGTCCACCATTACATCCACAACACCGTTGTTGACAAGAAACGGAGTTGCCGTCGCTCCCGAGCCCGATGTTGTTACCGATGTGGTTGACATTAAGGAGAAGGTTGTCGTGGGTGAAAAGATTCCTAACGCTTTCAAGATCCTCTTGCTGGGAGCTCCCAGTGCTAGACGCCCCATCGCCTCATTCCTAACTTTCCTTATCAACGTCGTCTTCATCGGCTTGACAGCTGATGCTCTGTTCCGTGCGAGATGGTATTACCCCGCCGACGATCTCTCCTTCGTTCGTCTCGGATATGTCTCCCCATCGGAGGCTCGCTTCGTCATTCGTGAGCCTGATCAAACCAAGCTGCCCATCACATTCGAGTACCACATTCAAGATCCTCAACTGTCAGCTGAGACCAACTTGTGGTTGACCGCGGGCTTTGTCACTTCGACTACCAACAGCACCGACTTCACAACAACCCTAACTGTGCCCCTCGACGACTCAAAGCAGAGAAAGTATGAGTGGAGAACCTCTAACAACCACACTGGCGAGTTCCGATCTGCCCCCAAGCCGGGACAGATGCCCGACACTGAGAACGGATTGTTCACGTTCCTCTCCACTTCTTGCATTTTGCCTCGCTTCCCTTACAACCCAGTGGATCACCCCCTGGCTATCCCCGGCTTGAAGAACTTGGCAGAGAAGCTTCCCACGCTGAGCCCTCAGTTCATGCTGTTCCTAGGCGACTTCATCTATGTTGATGTTCCCGAGCGATTTGGAAAGTCAGTTGAGGAGTACCGCATGCAATACCGCCAGGTGTACGCTTCACCTGACTGGGCTCCCGTGGCCCAGAACCTGAGCTGGATTCATGTCCTTGATGACCACGAAATCTCAAACGACTGGTCTTCAAACACTACTGGCATCTACAGCGCCGCCGTTGATCCCTGGCACATCTATCAGGCCAACGTCAACCCACCCGTCGCTCAGTCTGCCTCCCAGAGCGGTCCTAGACATAACGCTACTTGGTACGAGTTCACTCAGGGCCCGGCCAGCTTCTTCATGATGGATACGCGCAGCTACCGCTCCAGCAACAACCTCCCATTCAACGCGACCGACAAGACCATGCTTGGAAAGGAGCAGCTGGCTGACCTCCTGTCTTGGCTGGCCCGTCCCGAGCCCCAGGGAGTTCGATGGAAGTTCATTGCCTCGTCCGTTCCCTTCACCAAGAACTGGCCTGTCAATGTCAAGGACACCTGGGGTGGTTTCCTTACGGAGCGAAAGCAGATCCTTGAGGCTATGTGGGATTCTGGCGCACGCGGCCAAGGTGTTGTTATCCTGTCCGGTGACCGACACGAATTTGCTGCCACCAAGTTCCCACCACCTGTTGGCTCACGATGGCCTCAGTCTGCTGCGGCTCACGAGTTTTCTACCAGCCCCCTCAACCAATTCGCTTCTCCTTTCCCAACATATAGGCAAACAGATGACGAAGATGTTATGATGAAGTAAGTTTGTGTGTCATGGTCTTTCATTACTACAACTAACAACGATATAGTTACATCCCCGGTGGAATTTCCAAGTTTGGTTCCTTTTCGATTGATAAGCAAGGAGAGAAGAGCAGCCTCAACTACACACTCTACATTGACGGCAAGGAGACTTGGACAACAGTTGTCGAAGCACCGGATGCTCCTGAGGGCTTCAAGTCTCCTCCTTCAATCTGGGACCGGCTTCACCAGTTTTTCTAGAAAAGAATAGGGTCGCGGTTCTGGAATCGCGAGGATGAGGATTTTTCTTATGGGTTGTTTTCGGAATAGCTTTGTAGTAACTAATATCTCGTGCTTAAATAAAACTTCATTGTCCTTACTTCAGCGAGAAGGCCCTCATTGCAGTGATTCTTTCACCAACCGACAACCGGAGCGGTATTCAGGGCCAGTGTTTAGGTCCAGCTATGCTTGTCGACTTGAAATGAACAAATACTTGATATTGTCGTCCAGCTAAACAATGCCACTAAGTAATAATCTAGTTCATCTCGCGTACCATTACAACGGTCAGTCCATCCCGGACCAGATCACGGCCCCACCCCGATCTGCCCCACAATCAGCCTCCGAGCTTAGCTCACCGCCCTGGCCCGCCCCTCCACTTGCCAGAAAATTTCCCCGGCAAAATTCTCAAAAAAGTTTCCACGACGAGCCCAGCATCAGCGCGACGACGTCCCATCAACAATTGCACATTTTTCAGCCACAGCAACAACCCAACATTCGCAATGGCTGGCCCAGGAAACAGGAAGAAGCGACAGAATGATGGTCGTGTACAACGGCCCTCAAAGAAGCAGAAGAGGAGAGCTCTGCAGGAATACAACAGCGACTCGGAGAGCGACGACGCGCAGCAGGATTTTGATGCTGTCAACCTCCTCGATTCCGACGACGACATTCACAACGCCAAGGTCGATGATGTTGGCGCTTCCGACCATGAAGATACCAGCTCTGATGAGGAAGGTGCCGCATTGAAGAAGCCACTTAAGAAAACAAGGGCAAAGGTGGAGGCAGAGCCCCAAAGCGATTCGGAGGCAGACGACGATGAAGAGGAGGATGAAGAAGGTTCCGATGATGATGACGATGAGGAAACCGGCGGCAAGCGGAAAAAGTCCAAGCGAAACGACCCCAATGCTTTCGCTACATCGCTCTCCAAGATTCTCTCCACCAAACTGTCAACATCCAAGCGATCAGATCCCGTCCTGTCACGAAGTGCCGCCGCCCACGAAGCCTCAAAGGCAGCGGTCGATAGCGCTCTAGAAGCCAAGGCGAGAAAACAGATCCGCGACCAGAAGCGATTGGCATTGGAAAAGGGCAGAGTAAAGGACGTGCTCATCGCGACCGCCAACGACACCACAGGCGAGCTCGAGACGTCAACGTCGGAGATTCTAGTGACGGAGAGGAGGCTTCGAAAGGTGGCGCAGCGTGGTGTGGTCAAGCTGTTCAACGCTGTTCGTGCTGCGCAGGTCAAGGCCCTCGAGACGGAGAAGAGCTCAAGAAAGGAGGGTGTTATCGGCATGGAACAGCGAAAGGAAAAGGTCAACGAGATGAGCAAGAAGGGATTCGTAGAGCTCATCGCTTCAGGAGGCGGTGGTCTGAAGAAGGGTGCGCTCGAGGAAGCATGAGGTTAATGTGTGTTCTTTTTTCTTTAAGAGGAGTAGTAGAATCATCAGGCCGACCTCTTCCGGCCCTCGCAACGAAAGTCGCAACAAAGATACCCCTAATGCACCTGAATCCCCGCCATCGCCGGTCCTTTTCTTCCCAGGGTAATAGATACAAATACAAGTCCTCATATCAAAACAATCCCGCCGCTCATCATGTCCTTTTTAAATTTTATTGGAAATCGCTCGCCTGAAGGTTCCTCGTCATGGAGGGCAACTTCACCCGGAGGCCGTCCAGCTCCTTCGTCATGAGTACTTGACAACCCAGGCGACTCGTCTCGGTGAGGCCGAATGCAAGGTCCAGCATGTCGTTCTCGTCATCCTCTGGCTCGGGCATCTTGTCGAAGTATTCATCCTCGAGGACAATAACGTGGCAGGTGGAGCAGGCGCAAGAACCTCCGCATGCGCCCTCCATCTCCAGGTCGTTTGCTTGAGCAATGTCCAGAAGGTTGTCTCCCTCGCAGACGGCAATCTTGTGTTCCTGACCATCCTTCTCGATAAAGGTAACCCAGAGCCTAGGCAATGTTAGTGTTTCGGCGGTGTGGTGTTTTAGCTCGGCGAACATACTCTTCGCCCGGCTTCGGAGGTTCAACATGTCCGTGTCGCCTTTGTGCCGAGGTGGTGAATGCTCTCTGGGATACGGGGGAGAAGCGGGCAGCTCGAGGAATAATGGCTGATCGACTTCGAGAAGAGGTCTGTGATAGAAGGCTACCTCTGCTGAGGAAGGGCTGGGTTCGTCGGCAGGCCGTGGCCGAAAGCTTGGCCAAGCTGGTCGCAAAGGATCGAGGTGCGGACATGGCTGCCGGGGTATTCGGAGGATGGACCGCGGGGAAGAGTAACGAGAAACCGGGGGAAATGCGAAACTAGAAACAATTTCAATGCGATTTTAAACTGGTCGAAATGTTCTTCGTCTCAAGCATGTAAATGTCAAAAAGGTTGGAACACGCCAATTTCGCTCAATGGACGCTGGGCCCTCCGCGGATTCGTCTCGTCCTCTTAGATCCAAGATGATATTAAGCAGGCCGAAAAAAGTGAGTAACCTGCTAGACTAGAGCTTCGGATAGCGGAGTGGAGGGCCTTATCGGCCGGTGAATCAATTTGCCGTGCTCCGGTCCCGCCCTCTCTATCTCCGAAGGCTGGGTTTGTGGGCCGCGGGCGAGCATGATTTCATTTTCTAGGATCCGAGCTCGACGTCGCATTTCTCTCTGCAATTCCTTCTCACGAGACCAATGCGGTCGCATGCAACATGTCGACTCACCGAGAAGGCTTCAATCCCCTGAGGCCGTACTATATACCCCCGACCATCGGTGACCCCTCCGAGACCCTCGCCAAGTCGAGTCCCAGCCCGAACCCATTCCCCGATGGCCGACATGTGACGGTCGCCGGTGGGCGGTACGCCTCCAAAGCGCGTGATATCTTGAATGACCTTGAGTACAAGGACTACTTGGGGGATAACTCGCCGTCCATGGTGCAGAATGTTAAGGACCTCATCGACGAGCTGCTATGGAAGTATACCTCGGTCCTCATGGCCCAGCCTTTCGAGGTGGCCAAAACTTTGCTGCAAGTTCGGAACCAGGATGAAAATGCTGCTCTGGTTTCCCCTACGGTAGAGCCAGAACCTCTTAAGAAGCGAACTTCCACATATGGGAGTTCCATGTATGATGTGAGTTGTAAGAGTCACTTGTAAGTGGCACACCGCTAATGATGACGACATAGTTCCATGAATCAGATTCTGAGGGCGACGAGCCCGCTTACTTCACATCGAGCGTGCCTGCGACTCCCACTCCTTCTGGTCCAAAGAGCTCAAATGGCCGCCGGACCCCGTCTCCTCTGCCAAAGCCGAAGATTCCGGAGCACTACCTGGCTCTGCGTCGACCAGACTCGATTCTCGAAGTAATTGGGCAGCTGTGGGGGAAAGAAGGTGCCTGGGGTGTTTGGAAGGGGTCCAATGCAGCGTTTCTTTATACTGTTTTGCAGTCGCTGCTAGAAAACTGGTCGAGAAGTTTTCTCAGTGCCATATTCAATGTCCCGGATATAGGCGTCAAGGAGGATATCGATCGTCTGATTGATATTGCCTCCCCATATCCTTGGGCATCCCTCTTTGTGGCTGCAACTGCTGCTGTTGCCACTGGGCTGGCTCTCTCGCCATTAGATTTGGTGCGAACGAGGTATGGACTTATCACTTTTCAAGCACACGAGCAATGCTAACTATAGACAGACTCATTGTCACACCAAGCTCCAGAGGCCAGCGCCGGACGCTGGCTACTCTCAGGGCTCTGCCTTCATACCTTTGCTCCTCAATCCTTGTCATCCCGACCGTCCTCAACTCCTTGGTTCACCCTCTTATCACACTCTCCACACCCCTTGTTCTCCGAACCCGATTCATGATTGACAGCCAGGCTTCGCCTATGACCTTTTCCGTCGCCAAGTTCTTTGCCTCATCGGCTGCAATCCTCCTCAAACTCCCAGTTGAGACCGTCCTGAGGCGTGGACAAGTCTCAGTCTTGTCGACCTCCGAATATGTCAAGACACTCGGTGGTCAGGAGCAGTCACTCACAACCATTGTCCCTCCTGGTCGTTACGACGGTCCTTTCGGTACCATGTACCATATTGCAACCGAGGAGGGAACACGCGAGGTCCCCACCCCCATCAGGCCGGGTGTAACAAAGAAGGGTAAGGGCAAGAATAAGAGTGTTGCCACAACCACCTACAAGGGCCAGGGCCTGGAGGGACTCTGGAGAGGGTGGAAGGTCAACTGGTGGGGTCTCGTCGGACTCTGGACGGCGAGCGTGGTTGGCCACGGCGGAGAAGGCGAGTTCTGAGCTGAGACCCCTTGGGGTCCAACATTTATGCTGTACTGAGGTGCATTTGCTTGCATGGCGTTGGGTTGGCATGGATCTCTCCTCTACGAGCTTGACGACGGGACGCATGATATCCACTTCCATTTTTCACGAAATGGTGTTTCAAAAACAAGAAAAGGTGCTCTCTCTGTTGATGACTGACTTTTCATGGATCCATTCCATCCATGTTGATGAGGGATATGCCACCATCTAGAGGTACCGTAAGGAGCTGCGCCGTTGGTGATCATGTACATGCTTACCTGGATATCTTTACGGGCTACGCGATAAACGCAGTTATACGTCTTATGACCATTGAAAATACTTTTCCTCGATGCTATTGAGTGTGATTTACTGTGTTGTCTCTACCTCTACCCAGCGTGATTCCACCAGTTGAACTAACAATATGCGCTGACGTTATCCATCAACCTCGTGCCGACATATGTTTCACTTTTCAACGTGACACCATGTTCCAATCCTGGAGGCGCCTGGCCTTAAAACCCGTCGTCCGTCCTCGGAGTGGCGTCCGGCTTCTTGCATTTCGAGGGCCCGGATGACTCTTCGAATGGTTGTGCACTTTCGGAACTGGCCCCAAGTTGAAACAGCCGCCTCTAGTCCTTTCATTCCAGAGTTTCCGCCGAGAAACACAAGATCCGAACATCTCATTCGTCCAGTCTGAGGCAACACTTGCACATTCAGCCTCAACCCTCCTTCTATGCCGTGTCTCAAAATGCATGATCCGTATCTTACGCTCTGCTGACCAAGCCGGGAGAAAAGGTCTCATGTAAGGGGGCTGCCTGAATGGATAGGCTGGTGTCTGAGAGCGTTGTACAAAGAGTGGGAGCGTAGTTGCGAGCGAAGGGGAAGACCAATCACGACTACCCCGATACAGCCTTCGGGTGTTTGTAACTGGTTAGATGGAGGACTGTATCGGAGGTTTTGTACATGCATTGGAAACAAGGTCAGTTTTCGTCTTCACGAGATCTCCACGTGTTGGAATACTGCATTGTGATGGAGATAGCTCGGAAGAGGGAACAGAAAGAAGAAGACCACTGCAGCCAGTTGTGCAGATATAAAATGGCATCAACTTCCTCCATGTTTTGGGAGTTCAGCACCTTCAGAGGCACTTGTCGGCTCTGCGTTCACTTCAACTTTACATCAACTTAATACCCTCGTTTACACTTTCTGCTGCTCATCATGACTTTCTTTACCTCAATGAGCACTCTTTGTGCCTCGACCTGGATCTACCTTCTCTTCTCTGCCATCTGCGTCTCAGCACACGGCCATGTCACTCAAGTCATCATCAATGGCGTCGCCTATGGGGGATATCTCAGCACCAGCTTTCCTCTCCAGAGAAAGCCCCCTGTTGTTCTTGGCTGGACCATCGAGCAGCGAGACAACGGCTTTGTTTCGCCCGACAAGTACGGCCATCCCGACATCATCTGTCACCGAGATGCTACCCCAGCTCAGGGGCATGTTCAAGTGGCTGCTGGCGATACAATCACCATAAAGTGGTCTTCGTGGCCGGAGAACCACCGCGGACCTGTGTTGGACTACCTAGCCAACTGCAACGGCCCATGCGAGACTGTGGACAAGACGAAACTCGAGTTCTTCAAGATTGATGGAATGGGGCTCATCTCCCAAGGCAGACCTGGGAAATACGCCGACGGTGCCCTGAGGGACAACGGCTACACTTGGAGTGTGAGAATTCCCAGCAACATTGCCCCTGGAAACTACGTCCTTCGACACGAGATCATTGCTCTGCACAGTGGACTCGAAAGGAACGGTGCTCAGAATTACCCGCAGTGCTTCAACCTCAAGATCACCGGAAGTGGCTCTGACAAACCTGCTGGGTATCTTGGCACTGAGCTCTACAAGGCAAATGATCCTGGAATCCTTGTCAACGTCTATGCCAGTCCGCTCAACTATCAAGTTCCTGGTCCGACCATCGTCAGAGGGGGGGTCACGTCGATTAGGCAGAGTCCTTCCAGGGCGACGACAACTGACAAGTGCACAACCAGGTCTTGAGTTATTGTTAACTATTCCAATGGTCTTGTCAACCACGCTCTTCACACACGGTTATATACTTTCCTTTTATATTCATGATGACCGAGTTTCTAAGGTAGATGTGGATAGCATAATTGTAATGGCAGATTTCCTAACAGAAGTTGACTGGAGAACCGTCCGTCGTATATGTGACTCCCATAAGTATTACGTGTCGTGCTTGTTAATGTGCATAAGAAATGTGAAAGGGGAAAGACCTAAACTTGACTAGCTATTATGAAACACTTATTTCTATACATATTTCTTACTGAAACGTAACACAGGGTATCACGTTCAAATCGATGATTCATAGATTGTATCGAGTTGCAGTGTCAAAGGAGATCAAGATCCCGCGGGAGTGGACGAATGGCAATTGGCGTTTCTCTTGTCAGCGTTGACAGTTCAATAAACCCATGGGGAGCTAATGAATACCTATAATTGAGCTTCGAAATATGTTGAGGGTTGCAAACTGGGAAGTCTTCGTGGTCGCTGCATTGTTGAACTCAGAATTGTAGTCAAGGGGTACCTTTGGTAGAGGAAGAGAACGGACAACAACCACATAAAATATTACAAGAAAACGTAAGAAATAAAATTTGATACGATATTTAAGCCTCACCCATATTATTAAATCAATTTAATTCTATAAGAGAGGTGTTGTTGGACAAAATAGGATCCACGAAATACTTTGCTCTAGGGTAGGGGTTGAACAAAAGGAGTCCACGTGACTTGGCGTTTTCATGTCACGTTCCACTGTTCAACATTGATGCTCCTTGAATTTTGATCCATTCAAACTTCGAGCAACATTAGAAAGGCCGCTCGATTAAGGGCTACTGTGCTGGCTCCTTAATTCGACTGCTTCTGCCCTGGACTGGCGCGATATGCACTGATTCTTGTCACTGGTCTCTGCGCCAGCTCTTGCGCGCTCTCATCTCTCCCTTTATCTCTTTGTACTGGGGCGCATCGCGACATCATGGCAGCACCAAGCACCGAACAAGCGCCTACCAATGGCGAATTAGCGTCACCTTCTGCGGCGCGCAAATACAAAGCCTCCGACCTTCCACTGCCTTCAGCGACACGAGGAGCGATCGAATCACTTGCGCATAGTTTCAAGAAAGAAGGAGCTTACGATTCCATTCGGAAGCAAGTTTGGGACAAGTTTGAAGCTAGTGTACGTCGCGCGCAAGGACAACAATCGATATTTCGTTTTCTAATATCATTCCCTAGGATTACGAAGCCCAAGTTACGAAAGCTATTCTCGAAGTGGCCGAACAGGAAATCGAGCGCAACCCACAGCAACTTCTTACTCTCGACCGACGAAAGGCTGCAGCCCTTATTGATGGCGCCTTGGAACGGTCCGGAGTCTATCAGAAGGCCGAGTCCGTCATCAGTCAATTGATTGACGTGGGCGCTATTGAAGAGCGCATCCGTGAAACCCGTCGCGCCGAAGTTGGTGAGGAAGCAGCACAGGCGGAACAAGTTCGCGGATCGAAAACCGACGAGGAATACGCAGCCGATACCGAGGCTCGACGAGCCGAACGTGAACGCCTACGAGAAGAACTACGACAAAAGGAGCTTGCGATCGAAGAGGAGAAGCGACGAATCGCTCGAGAGGAGCGAAAGAAGGAGGAACGTGAGCGCGAAAAGGCCGAGCTCAAACGTCAAGAAGAAAGAGACGAGCGCCGTAGGAAGCGAGAGCAGGAGCGCGAAGAGCGTGAACGACAGCGAGACATTGAACGAGAGAAACGACACAAAGAACGCGAACAGCGCGACCGGGACCGAGATCGGGATCGAGAAAGAGAACCAAGAGATCGTGACCGTGACCGAGACCGCGACCGAGATCGTTCAAGAGATCGCGACAGGGACCGCGATCGCCGAGATCGAGATCGGCATAGAGACGACCGTCGTAAGGAGAAGGAAGCTGTCTCGGCAGAGCTTAAGGAGAAGCTATCAAAGGAGGAGCACGAGCGTCTGGAGCAGGAGGCTCTGGCTGACCTCCTTCGAGAAAGCTCCAAAACGGCTCAAAAACAGCCAGAGCTGGAGGTTGATTCGTCCTTGGCACCACCACCTAGAAAGTCTGGACCGGTTTCTGCTATCAACCCTATCCGGCGAGAACATTCCCGAGTTACCGAGGGCCGCAAGCTTAGTGACGCTGGGCTCAAAGCAGACCGAGGTGGCACACCTGCGGATGCAAGGCGCCCTGACCCAAGGGACGAAAGGAAGCCGAGCCGCAGTACCTCTAGAGCTGTAGACCGTGGGCGGGAACAAGACAGAGACAGAGACAGGGAACGAGATAGAGACAAGGATAGGGATCGCGACAGGGACAGAGAACGGGATCGTGACCGCCCTCGAGACCGAGATAATCGTCGAAACGACCGGCGCTCCAACTCCCCACGTCGAGACCGTAGTGGGTCTCGAATTAGGGATAGACGTGACCGAAGTCGATCACGGCTTCGACGGGATAGGACTCGCTCACGGACTGGGAGAGACGACCGCGTTGCTAGAAGCCGCTCGCGACCCAAATACGACCATTACGAGAGAAGTAGATCTCGGAGACGAGAGCGAAGCCGATCCCGAGCCCGAGTGGATTCTCGAGCCCGAATTGATCGAAGGGAGAGAAGCCGATCGAGAGCCCGAACAGAGAGGAGAGATCGAAGTCGGGACAGACAAGACCGGTCACGCTCGAGAATGCGTACTGAAAGAAGGGATAGAAGTCGCTCACGCCCTAGACGGGACCGTAGCCGTTCTCGTGATGTGCGCCTTGGTGGAGCAGATCACTATGATCCGCGAGAAAGGGAGCGCGAGCGAGGTCGGGACCGGCATCGAGATCGTGAGAGAGACCGCGATCGTGATCAGCGTTCGCCTCCAAGACGCCGAAGCAGGGAAAGACCTCGTGAAGCAGCCCGGGACCAAGACAAACCTCGCGAGAAGGAACGTGCGAAGGAGCCCGAGAAGCCGAAGGAAAAGCCTACCGAGAAGGCCGTCGAAAAGTCTGTTGAGAAACCCGCTGAGAAACCCACCGAGAAGCCTGTTGAGAAGCCTGAAAAATCCGAAAAGCAGTCTGAAAGGCAACCTGAAAAGGCGTCAGAAAAGGCACCGGAGAAACGGCAAGACCGCAGAAGTCGTTCTCGCTCTAGAGTTACGGCCTCTGCCCCTCGTCCTGGCTCAAGCAAGGCTCAGGATGGCCTTGAGGAGTGGAAGATGGAGGAAGTCAGGAAGCGAGAAAAGGAGGCCAAGGCCTATCTGGCGGCCCAGAAGGATGCCAGGGACAAGGGCCTACCGATCCCCGGACTCGACGACAAGAAGAGCAGTGGCGAGAGATCTCCCGACTTGCGTCGCCGTTGGAACATGGACGACATTGACCGATACACACCTGGAGGCCGTGAAGAGCGGCGAAGGAGTCGAAGTCGAAGTCGCAGCCGACAGCGGGATAGAGACAAGGACAGAGATCGAGATGGGGATAGGGAGACTGTCAGAGAGCGAGAACGCGAGAGAGACCGAGATAAGGACAACAGAGACAGAGATAGGGGGGATAGGTATCGCGGGCGAGATATGGACCGAGATCGCGATAGGGATAGGGACCGACGGGATAGGGATCGAGAGAGGGACCGTGACCGTGATCGCGATCGTTCACGGGATCGCGACAGAGACCGGGACCGTCGTGATCGGGATAGAGACCGTGATCGAGACCGTGATCGAGACCGTGAGCGCGAGAGGGACCGAGATCGGTCGAGGGAGAGGCGAAACAGGCGGGACAGGAGTTTGTCACCTCGGCGAGACCGACGGGACCGTAGCAGGAGCCGTCGTTGAGCTGTTGTCGAAGCAGTAAAGGTTGGCTTACAGGCGTGTATGGCAGGGATAGCCTGAATGACACTCCAATAATCAATAATCAGCAGAGGAATTAGGGATCAGGTTAAGTAGATACCCAATGGGGGCTCGAGATGATCGAGATAGACAATGACAGCGTGCGGTTTTGCCTTGGACATTCACTTCAGTTGTCTGTCACTTTAGTTGTCAGATTATTGTACACAATGTGAATGGTTCATTATATCTATCTATACTCTATTTATCCAAACGTTACTCATACATGGTAATATCATGTCGCACTGTTAAACCACGAACTCGTCAGGCTCACAACCTGCTGGCTAGAAAGCCCGTGGAAATGCCACAGAGAGCCAGCGAGGACGACAGTGAAGAAGCCCAGGATACCAACAATGATGCCCTTGCGCATGGTGGGCGACATCTTGTTATCGCCCTCGGCGTTCCACACACCGGCCGCCCAGGCGAGAGTCTCGTGCCAGCCCTTGAGGAGCTGCTCGTAGCCGACAGAGTAGAGGACGAGACCGACGAGGGCGAGAGCGTAGCCTAGGGTTTGGAGGATGGTGATCTGTGTCTGCCAGATGAGGACGGAGGCGGCGACGAGGAGGATGCTCTTGAGGATTCCACTAAGAGCCATGACGAGGCCAGAAGTCTTGCCAATCTGAGAAGAGAGTTAGTTGTAAGTATCCAGAAAAAGGGGAGTTTGTAGACTTACCAAGAAAACGCTGACAACGTTGAGAATGAACGCAACAAACGCGTTAAGGAACAGCATGCCATAACCAGCCTTGGCAGCATCTTCCCACTGAAACTTGGGACCCTCGCTGAAAATGACAACAACAAAGTTCATGACCGTACACACGGGGGCATAGTAGTAAAGACCGACAAGAGGATCCATACGAAGACCCTCTGCGCTGAGCATGACTTGAATCATGACAAGACGCACAGCTTCAGAGATGGTACCGCACATCTGAAAGATGAAACCCAACCAAGAAAACTCAATCTCTCCAAGACTAGCAAGTCCAACACCAAAAACGATGAGCATGATATTCGCGAGTGTGGTGCTGTTTGGTTGGGCAACGCCCCAGATCCACGAGGCGATGAGAACGCACACGGGACCTGTAGATTTGAGCATTTGAATAAATGCGACGGAGAGGTAGAGGTAGACGACGTTTGAGAAGACGAGGGAGCTCGAGTAGAGGATTCCGATGGGGAGGATGGTCCGGATGTACATGCTCCGGGAGAGGGGGAGGGCGTGCCGGGAGTCGAGGAGGGTTGTTGTTCGGGCGAGGAGTTGGGTTGCTACTGTTGCGAAGGCGAGGTGCCATGTTGTGAGGATGATGGCTTGATTTTGTTAGCTGAAAGGTTAGATTTGTGAGGTTGAGAGGTAGAGCTTACGGTATCCTGGTGATGGTTAGCTTGGTGTTTCTCGTGTAAACGGTAGTGGTTCAACTTACGGAAATTAGCAGTGTCAATAAGCCACTTGTTAAAAAGAATAGTAAGGTTGGAAAAGAAGATCCAAGTTCTAAAATCAGTTAGAAAGCGCCCAAATTCTTTCTTTAACCCGCAAAAAACATACATGATGTACACCGATGGGTGAAGCTTGTAACCCTTTGAAGTAGAAGTCTCGTCGTTCTTGGTCGCGGCGTTAGGATCCTCAACTTCAAGCTGGGACCTTCCCGATTCGAGATCTCTAGGTTGCGAAGCCGCCATTTTTCGATTTATTCGTGTGAATGATTGAGAATCTGGAGTTTGTCGAGGTTCGGTGGTGAGATTCGCGTTGGTGTGACCAAATTCTCCCACAGCCACAAAACGAGCGCCGCTGATCTTACACTCAAACCTTCTCTCTTTCTCGTGTGTATCGTCGACGAAATGAAGCGAAAGGGAAGGTAAAATCGTAGAAAAAGAACGGACAAAGAGAGCCTGGTAAATAAGTAACCCGGCCCGATCCTTTGATTGTCACGTCACACTCCCCCAATTGCTTTTAAAGCAGCCGACTTTCCCGTTTGTAGCGTCACACTTTGATATGGTGTTGTTTACCTCCCTGTAAGCTTTCGATTCGAGGCTTGGCAGAAGTGATTGAAGGAATAAAACAAAAAAGAAAGATTATTCGTCGACAGGAAAGAAAAGAAGGAAAAGAAGTCAGGGGGATGGGAAAGAGAGAGAAAGAAAAAGAGCTATCAGTAAGGTACTTAATAAACTCAGTCACATTTACCCTTACCAACCAACAGACAGATCAAAACATAACATGCAGGCCTCGTCAAGCACAGCCGCCGCCTTTTTTGAATATGGGCCTTGACCCTGTCTTGTCCGTGTGTATTCCTTCGAAGTCTAGTCCAGTCCAAAAAGATGCTAAAATAAGCCCAACACCAAACGAACGACTCTTTTTCTCTCTACTCCGTACTGGTGAGACTTTTGACATCGGGCTTTACACCTCTTTAGGGCCGTATTCTGCGCTTCGTAAAGATAAAAAAAAAAAAAAAGGAGGCTGAGCATTTTTCCCTCGCTTTGCTTTCCTGATCCTCTGCCTGTAAATTGCCCACTCGTATTTGCCCAGACACGGGCACTCCATTCACAAAAGGACCCTCCCCGGCGCCGTCCCATGGCTAAGCTTTCAGGCAGGGCAGGGGACCGATCGGCTCTGGGACAAGGGTGTGTTCTGTCGGGCGCCTTTTCGGTGGGTTGTTACGGGCTGACCAATGGCGTTGGGGGAGACTGATGACCCCGTGATGGACTGGGAATGGAGAGGTTGCCGCTTTTAGTTGGTTGGTTTATGCGATTGCTCATGTAAATGGATGATATGATTTTGAACTCATCCACGAGGAGCTGTGATAAACAATGGCTATTATGGCATCGGCGTTAAAGACATGACAGCCTCGTCAATACACAGATTCGAGATCAACCGGCAGCACGGCAACGTCTATCCTACCATTACCGCATACTCTCAATGACCAGTGACAGATCCGGCACGCATGATCCGGGACTTTTCTTAGCCCTCAACTATAGCATGCCGAGACCCCGAGAACATGTCCCTTGGCGTACTCGACAAGCACACCCCTGAGATCTCATTCTTCATCTTTGACTTGGCAGATCTTGTCACGACATGTTTGAGTTGTAGGTTGGTCGAGAACTTACAGCCTTACGAGGCCCATGTCCCCCAACTGGCGAGAACAAGGCTGACCTCCACTCTTTTGTTGTGATTGATTGAACTCTTTTCTCAAATATGTATGCTTCTTGCTTTGGCTTTGACAGGGTTTTGTTTCCAATCTGCAAGAGAGCCTGTTTGACGTGATACCTGTCGCCATCACCATCAAGATCTTTGACTTGACCGAGCAACAGCTCGCTAATGTCTCGATCCTTTGGAGTATCCCTGGGACGTATACCTAGTATGTACGACTTGGCCAATACTCGATACTCGACCCACAAAGTGGTACACCACCTCGTCTACGTAAACTAGTCAATGAAGTTCGCCCTCGAGAAGCACGGCTCCGTCCAGTACCTGACCTAGTTTGTATCGTCCAACGACAAGCGCCTCCACGATGTACCCCTGGGTTTCCAACTAGGATCTCTCCCTCTTTTCAGCCCTGGGTACGTCATCTTGGTCTAGATCTGCCTTCACTGTGTAGACGATGAAGGAGCGTTGGATGCCTCCCTGAAGTCAACTGCTAGAGGATGATCCTCATTTGATGCAAAGAGAAGTGTAATGGAAATTACAGAGGGGTATGGAGAAGAAATCATTAGTGGAGGGAAGATGATAGATGAGTACTCAAGAAGATGCATGGTGATGTTGGACACTTTGTTGCATATGATACCCTCATACACTTCACCACCCAACAACCATCCCATCTCTAGAAGCCTTCATGTAAGTATCCATAGATCTCAACGTCCACGCATACATCCCGTAACCCTAAAAAAAAAACATCAGATCCATCAAGAACAAGAAATCTATATAAACCCGATCCCATCATGATATTCACCTCCAACTTAAAGCGGCACTGCCAGGAACGCCAAGTTGGTCCGATCACCCGATACGTAAAACCACTTCGATCTCGGCTCTAGGATGAATTTAACACACACACCCCTTCTCGGCCGTCGTCTCCTATTTGATCGGCACCCACGTGCCGGGGGTAGTCGGCTAGCTAAACGACAACCGCATCAGGACAATATAAGAGCATCTTCTTCTCTGTATATTGCTGCCTGAAGACGAAGGATTTCAACATACGTATGTATGTTGACGTATACTCATAGGCAACAACAAATCTGTCTATCACTCTTGATCAATTGCTCCGCATTGCTTTCCCTCTGTTTGAAAACTAAAACCCCTGGCCATCATCGTATAGTAATCCCTGTCCACATGGTCCGAGATGTCAAAAAAGGGCTGGGCCCACGTTCTATGTCACCGCAAAAAGCCACGCTTCGAGACCTGTTCTGTTTACTGCACTCTCTACTCGGTCCTTCCCGTGCCGTATTGACCGACGCCTCTTGTCTTATAATAGGTCATTCCGTATGCGCTGCTCATCTCATCACCTAACCTAGTCAAATGCCGTAACCCGAAACGCCCCCCGTTAGCCCATGCGGGTACGAGAAACTCGTTGTTTGTTGGTGATACACAGACATTCACTCCACTGTTCTAGCTGGAGTGGTAAATCGGTTCCTGGTCGCCAAGGACGGCAAAGCATGCCATGCCCTGGCCCCTGTTTTTGCATCAAACGTGAAGCTTGTCATGACACTCAGCGTGATGAGCTGTCCTTGATGGATGCACCATCTTCAATTCAATCCAATTCTACTATTTGTATGGTATAGACGTGTAATATTCAAGACTAACCGCCGTCTCTTAAACGCCGTCGCTATGCACAAGATACGATCCTCCTCCGACTCACCACTATCCAGAGTGGCGCCACTCCTTTCTCGGCTCTGCTGTTGGTTATCCAAACTCGCCTAAATCTAATTCTTCTTCCGCTTCTTCTTGCGCTTTGCCTTCTTCCCGCCGCTTTTCTCCACTCGCCCCTCTTCAGCTGGCTTCGGTGAGGCTATCTCTGCCTCAACCTCGCCCTTGTCCTCGTCCTTGTTCAAGCCACCTGTTTCAGTCTCAGCATCCTCTTCTGCGCAACGTAACGGTGCAGCGTCTTCGCCAACACATTTCTCCTCTGCTTTGTCATTGATCACTTGAATCTCAACCCCCTGTTCGATTTGAATCTCCTTCCCTGCTTGTTCTGTCGGGGTATCTGTGACTGCAACTGTAACTTCATCTGCAACCTCGTCCGCATCCTGCATTTTGACATCCTCCGTGAGTACCATCGTAGGATCCACGCAGTCGTAAAAGAGCATGAAAACCCCAGGTGACAGGCTCAGGACTGTCTCTTCGCTGACAATTGACACATTGTGATCACTCAGCCGCCACCAGTCCATCTCGGGCTCGCCGTCGTCTACTTTGCTTTGCACTTTTGCGCTGACCTCCGCCTCTACCTGGTCGCCCGGTTCGGAAGAGGCATTATCTTCAACCACCTTGGTAGGCGGGCTATGCCTGGGATATTTGCGATAGCAGATGTAGTGTCCATTCTCGTGTCGACCGTAATGTGTGACCACCGCTCGAAGCTCGTAGATGGGTCCTGTCAGCCTCGACGCCCCCAAGTCGCCTGCAATCATTGATTGCCTGGGATCAGATGTCCATTTCTCCCCATCTTCCGCATTCGCATCAGGGTCAGAGTTTGGGATAGCTTCGCCGGTACTACCGAGACACCAAGGACCAAGATCTAACGTCATAGGATAGTTGACCGGAGCCGAGTTCTTCATCATGTTAAATGTCGAAGGGTCGAATACCGATCGTTGCATGTGAATCGCGAGACTCTGAGGAGGTCGGGCCACGACAATCTGCTTCGTCTTGGTTGTGCTGACCTTGCTCTGCTGCGATATCTTGCACTTGTCGGTCAACGTCTTCTCTTCAAAGTCGTCTTCCTCTAGTGCCAATTCCACAGCTTCAAGTCTGCGCAATGGCTCCGCGAGTTGTTCATCGGTTTTCCCTGTCTCGCGCAACCTCTCCACTAGTATGGTCAACAGTTTCTGTGCTTTGAGAAGTGTACACTTCGCACACTCGACGTTTTCGATCGCTTCCACTTTGCTATACGCATCCAGTCGCTCATAGAGGTCGTGTCGGTTCTTATCAAGTCCAAGACTCAGAGTTAGGCACGTAAAGGGTATCATGGACAGACCGTCCGAGTGTCCACACTGAATACATGCTACTCTCTGCGCGAGAAGTCCCTCTAAAGGATTCCGTGGTAACTTGTTGTCGAGTGTGCCGGAACTGCTCAGACTTTGATAACCGCTGTCATCGCTGTGTTCACTAGCAGCTGCATCATCCTTTTCGACCTTGGCCGCCAAACCAGGGTTTCGTGGTTGAGCGCTCTTGAGAGCTTTGGCGACGCTCTTGTCGACATCATCAAGAATTTTTGAAAAATATTCTTGCGCATCCTGCTGCGTGAATGTACTCATCGACTTGAGGAGACCCGGTGTCCACAGTGTCCGTCCGTAATTCGATACATCGTTTAGATCGTTAATTAGTGTTCGTAATGTCTGCGCAACATCGCGATCGCCATCATCGTTGTCGGAAGCTTCGAGGCAGGCCGAAAGATAGTCAGGGAGAGGCTTCAGAGAAGACAATCCCTGAAGGATGCTGTTCTGGTAGCAAGAGTTATCCATATTTCCCAGTCCAGGTGGGTGATCGCCATCTAGCTTCAAGCCCAGGACGCCACCGGTCATGGACAGGGCGCGATTCCTAACCTCGAACACAGATGCCATCATACCCCCGGACCTATCCAGGCCCATCACCCTCCGCAACCTCTCGCTCTTCGCGGCATGGGCGCTTTTTTCGTTGTGCAACATTGATATCGAGTTCGAGTTCGAGGTCGAAGTATCTGGTGTATCAAAGACATCCAGGAGGCGCTCCGGGACGATGGCCACAAGAGCATCCCAAAAGCACCGTCCAAGCAACTGTATCCACTCCCGGAGTGTAGCAGAAGTCGCATAGAAGTTATATCCAACGGTAACGACGACGATGAGAACCGAGAGGAGGATGCTAGGCTGGGTAATCTTATCCCAGGTGGATTCTCGGTGGTAGGGTCTTCGATGAGCCGTGACAAAGTTGTCGTAGAGGTCCTCGAATTCGAGGCGTTCCTGATGCGTCATGCTGTATGTCGCCGCTGTCGGGGCTTTCGACTCGTCTTAGCCACGCGACTCGGCCAACACGTGAACCCGTGATCAAGCAGGATGATGGCGCCGATCAGATGGCGAGCCAGCCATGGCCTACGCGGCGTTGGAGGCGATGGATAGGAGTAGGTATGGGATCGGTTCAAGCGGTAGCGTCGGCGCCGTGATTCAGTTGGAATATATAAGTAGTGAACAATCAAATTGTAACGAAAAATGACTTGCGACAGCGACTGATCGACGTCGAAGAAAAGGACAGCTTTGGTTGTGGAATTATTTGTTGAAATTCAGCGTTGATGAGCTGCCCTTAGTGGATTTCAAAGACATCCTAATCAGGCATGTAGCACCGTGTCAATATCCGAGAGCCTCCTGGCCGCACCGTCTACACTGTGCAATAGCTCACATCTTATGTACCACGAAAATAGACATGATTCAAACTTCATAGTTTCGTCTATTAAGATGCGTTTGCATACCAGCTAAACTACAAACAGAAAAGAAGAGGAAGATACGTGGCCGACAGGGAACAAAGTCAGCTCATCCCAGGGAGAATCGTCTGTATCCTTACAGGATCCCCTCCTCTTCCAATCCACGCTCAACAGTGGCCTCCCAAGCGCCATCCTCATGAATAGAAAATGATATACAACAAGGTATCAAAACAGTAATAACAGGAAACTGATATGTTCAGCAAAAGACGTTTCTCATGGTCATGTGATAGTCATCAATTCGTTTTCAACTCGGCTGGCCTCTACTGTTGCGGTTTCGCACGCACAACATAGGCAAGCTTTGGTTCCTCCACGGCAGCGTTCTCGAGGTTGCTCCACATGCAGAGCGAGACAGGTGTTGCTGGAAGCTCCACGGGGCTCTCTGATCTTCTTTGCGAGGGTGGTCGGAGTGGTGAAAAGGCAGGCGTTGTGGGCGTCACAACGAACTTTTCATTAGGTCCACGGGTAATGCGAAGATACTTGGTCATCATTGGGGTGCTCCCTGTTGATGAGAAGTATCCCCATGACTCCCGTGTGTCGTGTAATATGGGAGTTCCCTTGGGAGTTTTCCTTCGGAACCACTTCATCCATACAAAGATGCCGATTCCAGCGAGACAACAAACGCCGGCTACCGTGACTGCTGCCACCACGCCTGTTGGTTCCACTCCACTGCGGCTTTGTTCCTCTTCTTCATCTGGAGCTGATGACTCGGTAGATGTGGCTGAGGCCGAGGCCCTGGGAGGTGTTCCAGGAATGACCTCGGGGGCTTCCGACGTTTCAACCGGAAGGTATTCGGGAGGTGAAGTGGATGATGGCTCTGCCGTCGACGTGGGGCCTTCCGTTGATGAAGGCTCGGGAATCAGAAACGCATAGCTCTCCTCTTGGTCTTTGTCGCGAACACAACGTAATTCCTCGTCGCAGCTGTAGCCGAATGGACAGCAGGATTCGCTTCCGCAACGCTTCAGTTTCTGATCCTGCGCAAGAGTCTTGATGGGGGCGCCTGGATATTTGGATGGGTCCTGGCTGGCAATCTCGCAAGTAATGGCCTTGATGATGTTGCATTCGCTTCCTTCCGGGCAACATAAGATGGTGGTGTTCGCGGCGAGGACTTTGCAGCTGGAATCGGAAGGGCAGCAAAAGTCTCCTGGAAGTTCGTTCCCACACCAGGTCTGTCCAGAGACGGGGCACGAACCATCGCGCTCGCTGTGGCGAGGCGAGAACCAGGAGAAGGATGGTGAGTCTCCTGTAGGGCTTTCTGGTTCTTCGATCGAGATAACTTTCAAAGGAGGCTCGACAGCGGCGGGGGATGCTGGAGCTAGAAAGAAAAGAACCAGCACGAGGAATATCCTGACGAGATTCCCCTCGTGAGACAGAAACGAAAGGGCCATGTCGGCTCTACATGGAAGAATTAAAGAGGGCGTCAGCCTAGAGTCTGGACATCCCACGGTCGAGGGAAGAGTTGGTGGAAATGAGAGCAGAGGGCGCGAAGGTGCAGACGCCGCGCGGTAGCTTTTGATAATAAACAGGACGAGGAGCCCTGTGAGGGCTTTACCAGGACGACGGGACGCATTGTTGGCTACTCTCTTGGTCTGGCCTTTCAGCGTTGGTCTTGTTCCTGAATAGGAGGAGCCATGTAAGTCAGCCTCGACATGGGTCATTAATCGCCTGCCAACACCAATCACTGTGCCAAGTTAGGCGCGGACGCGACAGATAGCTTCAACTAGGCCCAGGGCCACGACCTGCTAGACAGGGACCGTGGATGAGCTCCCTGGCTCTGTCCAGAATCTCGGGACCGTGAGACTCTGTCATAGGGCGAAAGGTTCGAGGCCCTGGGTGATGGAGGAACTAGGCTGCTCAAGGGTCGGCGCTTAGGCTGGTGGGGGGAGTTGACGGGGAGAGGGACTATTGGAGGTTGAGACCGCCACTTGGCCGACGATTGCTAGCCGAGCCAAGAAGATGTTTTGAGTGGAAGAGAGGGCAGTGGTAACGATGCAGATTTTCTGCAAAACTGCCTTGGGCCTCGAGAATGGGTTTGGAATCGGGAGGGTTGGTTGTCGATCTGGTCGCGTATGAGGGCTGCCGAGACGGACGCAGAGAACGCCCAAACAAGATCTGGGACAGTTCTTAGCCCGCGAACCAATCTGAATTCGTCGGTTGGGATAAAAGCCTATCACCAACAGAGCTTCTAGATGTTGGTGATGGCGTGAGTTGTTAGCGGTTAAAGGCTTGGTAGGAGGCTGGGGGGACCTAAGCTTCCTTCCATCCTTGAGATCCCCGCAGTTTCAAACCTCCAGGTCCTTCAAGGATGGATCCATGGAAGGCAAGAGCAAACAAGTGGAGCTCAAAGACACGCAAAGACGCATCTCAACTGCCGCCCTTTGTCTGGCTTTGATCACGGACAGCAAACTCGACGCATCAAGAGGAAGCCGATTACGAAGAGAGGGTTGCATTCTTTTAGAGACTGCAGGGAATGACCCCAATAAGAAAGGACGAGCTCTGCACTTGCTCGGTCTCACGACATCCAATCTCATCTCTAGGCAGTTCCGCCCTGTCAACGCCCTTTTCAGTGTCAAACTCCACGCGCGGGTGTCGGGAATTCAGATGCGATTATCGGGGGCTTTCGGCAATGTGCCGAGGCATAACTACAGTAATAGATGATCTGAATTGAATGCTGCTGCTTCAACAACGTCAAACTCGAACAATTCAATTCAGTCTTGACATCAAATAGCCGCCGCTATTAAGATTCAAGTGATATTGCGTCAAGTTCTTGGCGAGTGAATAGCCTCTTTGTTTCAGGAACCGCCAAAGGTACAGATCAGTACAACACAATGATCGGCCGACTCAGCGCCGTTACTCGTCCCTCAAGGTACCGTGCCACCATCCAATCCCCATCCTGTCTCACTTACAACCATGGGACCTCGTCTCTAATCAATCAACTCCATCTATAGCGCTGCTCTGTTGGGCCGCTCTGCAGCCAGACGCGCACAGAACCATGCCGTTGCCAGCTTCAAGGCATCCACCACAAGATGGTCCTCCAGTGGCAGAACCGTCGCGCTTGCGAATGGATCCAAAATCAGTCTGAGCCGCAAAGAGCAAGGACGCCCTGCTCATCGGACGTTGTAAGTTGGATGCTACCTTTGACTCTGCCACGCTTGTAGGATCATCCTCGCTAACGTATCGGGATCGTTAGTCCCAATCTATGGTTGCGGTGAGTACACAGCCGTGCGTAAATGTTTCGTCGAAGCGCTGATGGATGGGTTAGGGATAACTGCCAGTGCACCCAGTGTGTCAATCAGGACACGCGACAGCGAAACTTTGATACCTTCCAGGTGAGTGTTGCAACCCGTTCGAGATGACGACTGGGCTGACGTATAGTAGTTGCAAGAGGACGTCCACCCGGTTAATTTCTCAGAGACTGAGAAGCATCTCGAGGTTCAGTGTATGCTTGATCATCCTTGAATTGTTGTGCCTGACTGACTGTTGTTGGAGGGTCTGATTCGCACAAGAGTCAACATCCCTGGTCCTGGCTCGACAGCTGGTTCGAGGGAGGATATGCCGAGCAGTTCGGCCAAGACGAGTGAGCTATTCTTGAATCCAGCATGTTTCAATGCAGCTAACAGCATAGGGCACGAGTGTTCTGGAATTCAAGCATTGAGGATGCACCCCCTGAGGTTCCCTTTGATGCTGTCATGAGTGAGTCTGATGAGAAGGGCATGGCTGATCTCACCAGAAACATTGTAAGTATTTCGTGACTCTTACTGACCTTTCCTGACTTATTATTGTAGTGGGTGCATGGATTTAGCTTCGTTGTCGACACACCCCCAACACCAGAGGCCACTGAATCTCTCCTCGAGAAGGTTGGCCCTATCCGAACTACTCACTACGGAGGGTTCTACGACTTTATTCCAGATCTCGCTCTGGCTGACACTGCGTACACTAACCTTGCCCTCCCTGCTCACACAGACACTACCTACTTCAGCGAGCCTGCTGGCCTACAAGCCTTTCACCTGCTATCCCACCACGCCCCTCCTAATGCAAAGCCAAGCGATGACGCCCTCGGTGGCCAGTCACTCCTTGTCGATGGCTTCCACATTGCTAGCACCCTGAAGAAGGAGTCCCCCGAGGCGTACGAGACCCTTCGAACGATTCAGGTTCCATGGCACGCCAGCGGCAACAAGAGCATTGCCATCGTGCCGGACCGTACATACCCTGTCATCGAGGAAGACAATGGCGAACTGACTCGAGTTCGCTGGAACAATGATGATCGTGGCATCGTGGATGTCTTTAACGCCGAGAAGTGGTATAATGCAGCTCGCAAGTGGAACGAGATTATTCGCCGCCGAAGCAGCGAGTATTGGTTCCAGCTGACGCCAGGCCGCGTCGTCAGTAAGTGGATTAAGCGCTTTTGGTCACGCATGGTGATATTGATGACATTATAGTCTTTGACAACTGGCGTGTCATGCATGGTCGAAGCGCTTTCGAAGGCATCAGACGTATCTGTGGAGCTTATAGTGAGCCTTGCCTGCGCCATGCAGTTGAATATGTTGGCTGACTTGGATCTTCCTAGCTCCCCGAGATGACTTTATGTCTCGTTATCGGGAGACCAACTTCCCCCACGAATCGGTCATTGGACGCAACCTCAACATGAGATCGAGGAAACCGACGGAGAACAAGCAGGAGTACGAGGCTATCACTCGAGCACCTTGAAGTTCTCCCTTGTGTAATCTACCACTTTCTTCCGGTGAGGTAAGTAGCTATATGTTGAGATCTTCAACCTAGGAACCTTGCGTGGTATTAGGTAGGAAACCATGATGGGAGCCAGGCATAAACAGCCCTGGACTGTCGGCGGGATGATTCCATATCGCCCTGCGTTCGCTCATTCAACATTGAAGGAACCCGACAAACTCCCTCGGCCATGAGGTCAACGAATAAAACAGACATGAGCAACACCATCTTTTGTGCCATGGAAATCCCACCACGTAGAGTCATAGGCGCCTCCGCCATGGCATTCCTTAGGGTCGTACACTGATAGGCCACTGGGTAAACTCCAGAGTGCAGCATGTCCGGGGTCTTCGGCCTCTCAGATCTGGCCGAACCGGGAGCCCGCGTTAGTCAGGGGCGGACGTGAAGGAGAGTGGACAGTATCAAGGCCAAAGACGTAACCCTTCCCCGGGGGATCATGAAGACGGCTGTCTGCAGAAGTTTAACTGTATGACAAGAACAAGTATCTCAAACGGACTAACGTTCAACAGCGGTTGTGATAGGCGCGTGAGATGGTGGGGACTGGGTTTGCGCAAGCCTCTTCTTCTGCACGAACCTCAAAGAATCGCTGAGGGGTCCACTGGAGGCCAGGGTTCGTGGCTTATTTGTCGATGACGTCTGAATGTCAGGCAGCAGTGGCTTGCCAACTGTCTCTGAAATGCCACAAAATGGAGGGGGGAAGAGGGAGGATGGCGGTGACCTTGGTAGATGCAGTGATAGGCGTATATAAGATAGGAACTTCCCTGTGGTTGGTCCCTCTGATGTCCTTCCTGATTTGTTGTCTGTTTTGAGGCTATTCAGAGTCACTTTCACGTCCTTGATTGAGTAACACGCTGCACCATTCAGATGTCTCCTGGCTGGACCTGGATTTCTTCGACTTTCCTCAGCTCTCCTCTTTCCACGCAGCCTAAAACTGCAAACATGGACAAGAAGACTGGCTCGTTCGCCCATGACAACATGGAGGCTCCCAAGTCTAACAAAGTGATGCCTCTCTTCTCTCTCAAGGGTCGAACAGCAATTGTCTCGGGTGCCGGCGCAGGCATCGGACTCGCCGTTGCTAACGCCTTTGCTGAGGCGGGTGCTAACGTTGCTATTTGGTACAACAGCAACAAGCAGGCGGTAGATGAGGCTAAGAAGATCGAGAAGGAGTATGGCGTCAAGTGTAAGTTGCCGTTAATACTTCGAATCTTATTCTTGACCGCCACACCGTTTGAGCTTGAACCTGTGCTCACCATGAACAGGCAGAGCGTATCAAGTCAACGTTGTCTCTCACAAGGCTGTAGAGAGAGTCATCAACGAAATTGTGGCCGAGTTCAACGGCCGGCTTGACGTCTTTGTCGCAAACTCGGGTATTACCTGGACAGATGGTAACTTTATCGACGGACCTGCAGAAACGGTACGCCGCGTGATGGAAGTCAACGTCGACGGCGTAATGTGGTGCGCCAAAAATGCAGGTGCGCATTTCAGACGTCAAAAGGCCGAGTCAACGACGTTGGACGGTAAGCCGTTGGAGAACTTTGTTGGAGGTAGCTTTATCGCAACGGCATCAATGAGTGGGAGCATCGTGAATGTCCCGCAGAAGCAGGCCGTTTACAATGCGTCAAAGGCGGCGGTAATTCAACTCTGTAAGTGCAATGCCGAGGAATATGAGTATAGAAACTAATGACGACGTAGGCAAGTCTCTGGCCGTGGAGTGGACTGGGTTTGGACGAGTTAACACGGTATCACCCGGATACATCAAGACTGAGGTCCTGGACTATGCCGACGACGAGACTAAGAAGGTTTGGAAGGACAGGATAGTTATGGGGTGAGTTTACGTACAACCTTTGAGTTCCGGCAACTTACTAACGTGACCTTAGACGCGAGGGTGAGGCCAACGAACTCAAAGGTGCATACCTGTACCTGGCTAGCGACGCATCATCGTATACCACAGGCCTGGACATGGTCATTGACGGAGGCTACTGCCTGCTTTGAACTAGCAGTTGGAAACGTATGTCTTGGCATGTTAGGCTGACTCTGGATTACGATTGTTACGGAGATGGGCATTCTTCGAAGGGCACGTGGTCATCCATCAGATAGCCAAGCATTTTTGGTATTCTCGACACCGTCGACGTCGCAACATGGGGACATAAAAAAAGATTGGGCCTAAGACACTTGTCAGTTACAAATAGACACCGTTAAACGTCATTTCGGGGTCACAAATAGACCGGACGGGACTATCCATGACGGAACGGAACAGCAAACAGATCTGATCATCCCCCTATCAAGGCTGCCAACCACACCACCGAGACAGCCGAGGCAAAAAGCCCCTGTCTAGTTGGCGGCCTCACGGGTTTGTACTTGTAATTGTGTGTGGAATTCTTCTTTCGCGAGGCTCCAGCATAATGCATCATTCGCGGGCTCGCGTATCTGGAGGGGGAAAAGCCATAGCAATAGCCTTTCTGGCTTGATTGGTAGGTAGTCAAAAATTGACAGAAAAAATGCTGGTAGTGAACAAGGTTGGGCTCTGACGTGGGGCCAAGGAATGTCAGAAAATAGAACTTGGAGATTGGCTGAGACATTCTGACGATGAGAGTTGGGAGCCTCGATCCAGGATATCAATTTCCAGGCGATAGAACCAACAAAGTCGAAATATCTCGGGTTACTGAGTTTGACCGTTTGACCGTTTCACCGCTCCATGAACCCCAGCTTCGGTGACAGTCTGGGCCTTGAGCTGGGTCTAGCAGCGCAAAAAAATATGGAATAATCCAGGGCATCCATCGGTCCCCTTCTCCCGCCCGCATTTTGGCCATGTCAAGCAAGATCCAGGTACAATCATAGACACGCGAGACCGCACCAGGGGATGAGGCCCCTCCTTTCGCCGTGAATAGAATAGCAATACTGTGTTTCAGGTGCGGGTGGTAGATTCGCAATTTTATATGGTCGAGCTTTGGCTTCCCACCTCTCCTATGAGACCTAAAAAATCCATCGTCCCCTTCTCCAGCCCGCTTTTCACTGTGGAGGGGGGCAATGTTGCGCTCTAGCTGCAATCATGGACACGCGAGTTCAAAGGAGAGAGCATTGCTGGGATCACCGTGTCTCTCATTGGGCCAACGAGGACGCCCGCTGAGTCTGGAGGTGCTGTCGGGCTTGAAAGAACAAGACGCTCCAAAAGTACCTCTGCCCGCCTTTTCAGGTACAGCGCCACCTAAGTAAGCGGGTTCTAGTACCTAAACATGCCCCCCAAGTTACCTGGATCCAGTCTGGGCCCCTACCCAAGTTCTGTCTTTCTTCTGTGAACTGCTCTGCTCACCCGTCATCTCCTGGCTGCCCTGGGCTCCATGCTGAGAGTTCTCACCTTCCACCTTCCCTCCCGCCTGCCTCTTGTCAGCCCTATCTCGCAACCGTCCTCCTTCAAAACCACCACAGCTCCCCTCCTCCCTCACGCTTCCTCCTCCTGCGCCTTCACCCCCCCAACGCTCTGCTGCCGTCGCATCATTCTTAAAGGCACTCGAGGCCCTGACGACCATCCTTTTTTCGACGACAAGCAGCAGTAGCTTCTATTCTCACCGCCGCCCAGCTCGGCCAACTATCCCCCCTCGTTGTCGCCGCCGCAACCCCTAGCCGCCCGCCATGGACCCTGAGAGCGAGTACAACGCTCCGCCCTCTACTGAGGAGCGGCGCAACGTTCAGGTCGATAATGCCATCCGCGCGATCCAGGAGAAGAAGCCCGTCCCCGAGATCGACTTCACCATCCATACCATGGAGGATGGCTCCCAGGTTAGCACCTTGGAGCGTGTGTGCAAAGGTGCGTGAGATCCCCTCCAACTGGCAACCCCGCCATCATCATCGACTTTGTTGTCGCAGAACCACCCGCTGTGCATTTACGCTCTCTCCCAAATGTCTTCAATGTTGCCGCCCGTTTTTTAATACAGCCTCTGACGCCATGGCCATGTCATTTCTACTTTGGTGTTCGTGTAGCTGACTTGAAATCGCCTCCTCGTAGATGTCCAAGCACCCGCCATGTACAAGCCTACCGACGACCAGTTCTTCGAGGACGAGACTCAGAGCAAGCCCGACATTCAATTCCTCAAGCAGCATTTCTATCGCGAGGGCCGCCTCACCGAGGAGCAGGCTCTCTGGATCATTAGAAAGGGTACAGAGCTTCTGCGCGCCGAGCCCAACCTTCTCGAGATGGACGCCCCTATCACCGTCTGTGGTGACGTCCACGGCCAGTACTACGATCTCATGAAGCTGTTCGAAGTTGGCGGCGACCCTGCCGAGACCAGATACCTTTTCCTTGGTGACTACGTCGACCGTGGCTACTTCAGTATAGAGTGTGTTCTCTACCTGTGGTGTCTGAAGATTCACTACCCCAAGACCCTCTGGCTGCTGCGAGGAAACCACGAGTGTCGCCACTTGACCGACTACTTCACCTTCAAGCTCGAGTGCAAGCACAAGTACTCTGAGGTCGTGTACGAGGCCTGCATGGAGTCCTTCTGCGCCCTTCCCCTCGCCGCTGTCATGAACAAGC
Organism: Fusarium sp. AF-6; assembly: GCA_003947015.1. Classification (NCBI taxonomy): domain Eukaryota; kingdom Fungi; phylum Ascomycota; class Sordariomycetes; order Hypocreales; family Nectriaceae; genus Fusarium; species Fusarium sp. AF-6. The sequence continues at coordinate 132,346 of NKCJ01000019.1, forward strand.
AGTTCCTCTGCATTCATGGTGGCCTGAGCCCTGAGCTCCACACTCTCGATGACCTAAAAAGCGTGCGTATTGATTATTGCTTGTATCCAAAGACTTGCGATTGACATTTCCTAGATTGATCGTTTCCGCGAGCCTCCCACTCAGGGTCTCATGTGCGACATCCTCTGGGCCGATCCCCTCGAAGACTTTGGTCAAGAAAAGACCAGCGACTACTTCTTGCACAACCATGTCCGAGGTTGCTCGTACTTCTTCTCTTACCCTGCTGCCTGCGCCTTCTTGGAGAAGAACAATCTTCTCTCCATTATCCGCGCTCACGAGGCCCAAGATGCCGGTTACCGAATGTATCGCAAGACCCGAACCACTGGTTTCCCCAGTGTCATGACCATTTTCTCTGCCCCCAACTACCTCGACGTTTACAACAATAAGGCCGCTGTTTTGAAGTATGAGAACAACGTCATGAACATTCGACAGTTCAACTGCACTCCCCACCCTTACTGGCTCCCCAACTTCATGGACGTCTTCACCTGGTCTCTGCCTTTCGTCGGAGAGAAGATCACCGATATGCTCATCGCCATTCTCAGTACCTGCTCCGAGGAAGAGCTTAAGGAGGAGACGCCCTCTTCTACCTCCCCTGGACCCGCTTCGCCTGCGCTGTCCCAGGATCCCGAGTCGATCGAGGTCAGGCGAAGAGCTATCAAGAACAAGATTCTCGCCATTGGACGATTGTCTCGTGTCTTCCAAGTCCTGCGAGAGGAGTCGGAGAAGGTCACGGAGCTCAAGACTGTCTCTGGTGGAAGACTGCCGGCTGGTACACTCATGCTGGGTGCTGAGGGTCTGAAGAATGCTATCAACACATTCGAAGATGCCCGAAAGGTTGATTTGCAGAATGAGCGACTGCCTCCTACACATGAGGAGGTTGTGAAGCATCAGGAGGAGGAGCGACAGACGGCGCTGCAGAAGGCCGCAGAGGAGGCCAACAATGATACCAAGTTGCAGCAGCTGTCCAGAAGACTGAGCACGTAAGTTAGACGCCTTTGCGGTTATTAGGCTCATCACTGACAGGTTCGCAATAGGGATCGTAAGAGCCGGCCATCTTCATCGTCGTCATGAACCTAGTTGTACAGTAGCATTTACGTTATTGTTGTTAACGCTGAAAGCTGGACTTGGATGAACGATGGATTGATATCTCTCCCCCCGCATGCCGTTTCCTTGGTTGCTTGAAGCTACCATTTATTCTCTTCCCGTGATTGCCGAGTTCGCAATCACTGCTATGGTCAAGACCAGCATCAGCTTGCCGTCGCTGACTGACTGACAATGACTCTCACACTCGTAGCAGATTCAAAAGCAGGACGAATGACTATGTTGTACTTTGAGCGCTAGATATGCACACAGCTCGGACACGTTGTCTAGAGGCCGGTAGGCTTACTCAGGGTTTGTGGTTGGCAATGCACCTTAATGAATACATGAATGCTTGATCGTATGGGCTGTATATGTGCTTTTTTATCTACTGTGCGAGACATTCCTTAGACGTAACGCCTCCTTTCTAGTTCTATAGAACGATCTTGTCTCCCTCACTTAGCCGTCCCGATAAATGAGCTTGGGGAGGGCATATGAGAGGACTAGTGCCGGAGCTGTACCATGCCATTGCACTTTGCGAAATAGTTGCTGGACCATAACGAGTGAGCCATTCCCCGGAACCACCAGATATCAGATTTCAACGAGGCGTATTTGTGTAAGAGAAGCAACTTGTAGTCGTGCCTTCGCTTTTCCCTGTTGGGAAATTATGCGCCTCTCATCGCTGTTCACAGCACTTTCTGGGCAAGCTCAAGAAGATCAAAGAAAGCCTCCCGCTCGAGATCGGTCTTGGCCAGACCAAGACCCACAACAAGAATGCGTCGGTCATCTGGTGATCTCAGGGATATATGGCTTGCGAGTTGCGCCGCGTAGAGCTGACCAAGTGTCTCACGCTCTTCGCCACCGCCGCCCAGTAGTGTTGTGGGTGTAAGATGCGTCGAGGGGAGGAGGCCCTTGTTCATGCTAGGTAAGGTCATTTCAACCACTCCTGCGGAAGACCCCGTCAGAGGAACTTGTATCTATAGTGCGATGTTTAGCAACAGTCGAAATTAAGAAACGAGGACAGCATACCCATTGTGAAAGACGACCTTCTTGAGATATGGTGAGGAGGATCTTGTCGGAGAAGTTGGTAGACGTTACTTTGGTGGCAACTCCATTGACGAGGCCTGAAGCTTCGCGAGATCTAGAAGGAAACGAGTCCTCTCTCACATCTATGCCCTCCATCTTGGATCAAGTTATTGTTAATGTCTGGAAGTTGACGGTCTTGACCTTTCGGTAGCTGCTGGGCCATCACAGGGAGTTGGGTCTAGAGCGGCCCCACCACCCCGCACTAATCCCAAAGAGACTTCAGATTCTGGCGGTGAGAAAAGGCAGAATGATTTCCGTCCCAAAATTTCATGAATTTCCCTGTCGCGGTTCCTACTCTCATTGAACCGCGATAAATCGTCGATTCGTGTCATTTTTAAGGGATTGATTGTCGCCCTGATAGACAATATCCCAGCATGGCCAAATACGTCCCCCGTCAGAGAAAGCACAAGGTGCTCGCCCGTGAAAAGGCAAAAGAAAACGCCCGTCATGAGGTTGAAGACACCAACCAGGATGAGCTCCTCCCTACGGCCAAGGCCGAGCGCGAGGCTAAGAAGGCTCAGATGAGGGAGGAGCTGCAACAGGAGGGTGCAAAGATGAGCGGAAAGAAGGCGAAGCGTCTGGAAAAGTACATTGAGGGCAAGCTGCGCAAGGACGAGAACCGCGAGCTTATCGCCAAGCTCGCGGATCGCAGGATCGATACAAGCTTGTTCTCGAGTAGTCGATCGCTGGGTCAGGGTCGCGAGACAAAGAAGGAGGCTATAAGGAGAGCCATGAGGGAGGAGAAGGCGGGTCTGGAGGGTGGTGAGGAAGAGAGGGAGAAGATTCTGCTTGAGAAGAGGAAGGAGGTTGACCCGGATCAAGAGAGCTCCAGCGATGAGGAAGAAGATTCCAACGAGGTGGAAAAGGAGCCTACCAAGCTTGAAAGCGCCTCCCAAACACTAGCACAGCCAAAACCAACCACCAGTGCGCCGACAGTTGGCTCAGGTCTCAAGAGACCTCTCGAAGTCGACGACGAGGGACGACCAGTTATCAAAAAGCGACAAAAGCGAGGCGGTGTCAAAACAAAATTCTCCCTGGCCCAAGTCGAAGCTCCACCATCCGAGGAGTCTGAGGATAGCGGCAGCGGCAGCGAAAGCGACGAATGGAACGGATTCAGCGACGATGCGGCCGAGAAGGAAGACGAGAACTCAAGCGAAGAGGAATCCGAGGATGGTGAGGGCTCCAGCGAAGGGTCTGATGAAGAGTCGGAAGAAGAGTCTGAGGACGAAGACGAAGACATGGAGGACGACGACGGAGAAAAGGCACAGAGGTCATCTTCTTTCAAGGCTTGGGCCCATCAGCAGCGAAATGAGGCGTTGGGTTACCAATCAATCGAAGGAACGACGACGAATCTCGAAATCCCGAAACCAGACAATTTTGTCCCCCGAGCCCCCGAGCAAGATCCTCTACCCATGGAGCTTAAGCCGACCGAGAATATCAACCGAAAAGTATACAGCGTGTCTGTCACAAGAACACCAGAGGTTCAGGAGGCGAGGCTTAAACTTCCTGTCGTGTCAGAGGAGCAGAGGTTGATGGAGGCTATCCACAACCACGACATTGTCGTAATCTGTGGTTCTACAGGTTCTGGAAAGACCACGCAGATTCCCCAGTTCCTCTACGAGTCTGGATACGGTTCTCCTGACTCGCCAACTCCCGGCATGATTGGTATCACGCAGCCTCGTCGAGTTGCTGCCGTGAGTATGTCGAAGCGAGTTGGCGAGGAGCTTGGGGACAAGTCGGAAGTAGTGGCGTACCAAATCCGATTTGAGGGCACTGTTGACCCCAAGACGGCTATCAAGTTCATGACTGATGGTGTGCTGCTTCGAGAGGTTGCCCAGGATATCACACTGAAGAAGTACTCTGCCATTGTCATTGATGAAGCCCACGAAAGGAGCGTCAACACGGATATTCTTATTGGTATGCTCAGCCGAGTCATCAAGCTCCGCGCAGAGCTGGCACAGGAGGATCCCACTGTTAAGCCCCTGAAGCTTATTATCATGTCTGCCACCCTGCGTATCGAAGATCTCACCATGAACCCTACCCTCTTTGCGACACCACCGCCCGTTCTCGAGGTTGAAGGTCGACAGCATCCTGTCACGATTCACTTCTCTAGAAGAACTCAACACGACTATGTGGATGAGGCCTTCCGCAAGGTTAGCAGGGGTCACAAGAAGCTGCCTCCAGGTGACATCTTGGTCTTCTTGACTGGCCGCAATGAGATCTTGCAACTCAGCAAGCAACTTAAGGCTGCTTTCGGTGGTCCTAGAACTGCAGAAGGGCCGAAGGTACAAATATCTGCCGCCGAGGCTCCTGTCGAGGTGGAAGACATTGAATTTGGCGACGTGGATGACCATGGAGGTGATGATCTGGATGATCTCCCCTCGGATGAGGACGACGAAGAGGATGAGGATGAGTTCCAGATTGAAGAGGACCAAGAAGTTGCGCCTCTCAAGATGCGAGTTCTGCCACTCTACTCCCTTCTCCCAACTCGAGAGCAAATGCGAGTCTTTGAGCCTGCTCCCGAGGGCACGCGAAACATCATCCTAGCAACCAACGTTGCAGAGACCAGTTTGACTATCCCTGGCATCCGTTACGTCTTTGACTGTGGAAGATCAAAGGAGAGACAGTATGATCGCCTCAGCGGTGTTCAGAGTTACGATATTGGATGGATCAGCAAGGCGAGTGCGAACCAACGATCTGGTCGTGCTGGTCGTACAGGCCCTGGCCACTGCTACAGACTTTACTCCTCTGCGGTTTATGAACGAGACTTCCCATCGTTTACAGACCCTGAACTGTTGCGCATGCCCATCGAGGGTATCGTGTTGCAGTTGAAGGCAATGAATCTACAGCACGTTGTCAACTTCCCCTTCCCTACTCCTCCAGACCGAAGGGCTCTCGCCAAGTCGGAGAAGCTCCTAACATATCTCTCAGCCATCTCATCCACCGGACAGGTAACTCCGGTTGGCCAGACTATGTCGGTATTCCCCCTATCGCCCCGGTTTGCCCGCATCTTGTTGGTCGGCCATCTACATGATTGCCTTCCTTACACGATCGCCTTGGTAGCCGGTTTGTCTGCCGCTGAAGTCTTCCTCCCTGAGAACCAAGCAGTTCCAGCGTTGACTGCAAAGGACGATACCGTCATCCGCACCACAGCAGACGTCATCGCCGAGGATCGTCAAGCCAACGTGCGAAAGATGTTCAACGCAGTCCACAAGAACTTCTGCTACCTAGACGATCGATCCGACGCCATCAAGCTCCTGCAAGTCGTAGGAGAGTTTGCACATGAGCCCACGGAGGAGTGGTGCGAGAGCCACTTTGTCCGGTTCAAGGTGCTCAAGGAGATCCAGCAGCTACGAAGACAGATCACAGAGCTCCTGCGTACAAATGTGGCTGCCTTTGCCAACCTCAAGTACCAGGACAAGTTGGATCCTCCGTCGCCGAAGCAAGTTGCCGCGCTGAAGCAGATGGTTGCAGCTGGCTTTGTCGATCAGGTTGCTATTCGAGCGGATCTTACACCAAACCCCCCTGAGCAGTTTCGCAAGCCTCGACGACCAATCGATGTTCCTTATATCCCCTTGATGCCCATTCACACTGGACAAGAGGTTGAGAGCGATCGTGCTGTATATATCCATCCTACATCACCCCTTGCCCACCTCAGCGTCCAGGAGTGTCCTGAGTACATCGTCTACTCATACCTTCAACGAGCAACACAATCAGGCCTCGACTCGGAGAAGAGACCCAAGACCAGGATGCATGCCCTCACAGACGTGACGGGCGGACAGCTGGCAGGACTGGCCAAGGGAACACCCCTCATCACATACGGCAAGCCGATCAAGGAGCTCAAGACTTCAGCTGGCACAGACGGAGCTACCGTGCGGGAGTGCTTCGTCGTTCCGTATCTGAGGGCAGAGAGCGCAGGCGGTCAGGGATGGCCGCTGCCTGCGAAGAAGGTGAAACAGAGAAAGGTTCCCGGCAAGGGATGGGTTGTGGAGTGATTAGTTAGCGGGTGACAGTTTGTTTATTCCAGGTACTACAAGTTGAAAAGTTCATAGACAAGATACCTCATGGTTATATACAACTGCAACGTGGCGGTCGAGATACTGTGCGAGCTTCGAAGTGTGAAGAGTTGAATGGTGTTGTCCGATTGGGTGTACTCGACGTCATTATGCGAGCATCACACAGCTTCTCAAGGAATTGATGGAAGAAGTTTAATGAGTAAAATTTCCAGTTCAACAGCTTCACCTAAGACTTGAACGATTCGTTACTTGACATTAAGATATTCACAAATCATGTCTGGAGCAACGACTACTCTCTTTCCAGGGGTCGCCCTCGTCACAGGCGCCTCATCCGGTAAATACTCACACAAACTGAACCATTCACTCCAGATGACTCTGACACAATGAACTCCAAGGCATCGGACGCCAAGTAGCTATATCATTCGCAGTAGAAGGATGCACCAAGCTCGCCCTCTTCGCCAAAAGCGGCCCCGGCCTCACCGAAACCAAGAACGCCATCAAAGCCGCATCGAAGGACGCAGAGGTATACACCTTTGAAGTCGACCTCTGCGACACGGACGAAGTCCTCAAGACGATGACACTCGTGATTGCACACTTTGGTCGTATCGACTATGCCGTCAACTGCGCCGGTGCGTCTACCAAGCTTTGAAAGATAGAAAATCTGCTGAGTTTTTTGTTTTAGGTATTTACGGTCCTTCAAAGACGAGTCACCATGTCACGCCTCAGGAGTTTGATGAGGTTATGCAGACTAATTTTCGTGGACTTTGGCTTTGTGCCCGTGAGGAGTTGAATTATATGACGACGCAGGATGTCTTGGGGACTCATGATGGGCGACCTGGGTTCAGGGGTTCGATTGTGAATATTGGGAGTAACCTTGGTCTTGTTGGAAGACCAGAAGCTCGCAAGTCTCATTATATCGCCAATTTCTAGTACGATTGCAGCTAACCTATGATGTCTAGCCATATACAGCGCGTCAAAGGCGGCCGTCATCGGCTTGACCAAGAGTGATGCGATTGATGTAAGTTCCAGTACCATCGAAATAGCCTAGGATGAAACTCACGAGGCTTTTAGTATTCACAAGACAAGATTCGGGTCAACTGTGTCTGTCCCGGGGTCATTGAGTGAGTTCCCCTGATTCAACTATTCACATCAACGAGCAGCAACTAACCTCGACAGAACGCCCATGACAGCTGGGCTCCCGGATGATGATCCAATTGTGCAGACTGCGGTCATGAAGAGAAAGGGCACGCCCCAAGAGATAGCGGATGCAGTCTTGTTCCTGTCCAGCTCCAAAGCTTCCTTTATCCAGGGCGCCATTCTATCTGTCGATGGCGGTTACACCATCAGCTAAACAGCTTAAGCCAAGTAGGCGACAAGGGATATATAATTCAACTGTATTGGGTATCTACCAAACTTCAAGCATAAACTCCCATTTTAATCCAGAACGCCGTTTCCATGCTGCCAGAATCTCCATCCTCAGGATGCAGCAGGTGTACTGGTGCTCAACATCTTACTCTTCTTGCGTCTCGGCTTTGACATTGTCGCTGACTTGGGCGTCTTGTTCTTGTCGTCCTTCTTGTCGTCCACCTTGGTATTGATCGTTGGACCGCTGATACTTCCAATACCCTCAGACTTGGCAATTTGAGGCGGAGGAATGACCTTGCGGCCGGTGGATGAAAGATGGAATTCTCCTGGGCGACCAGTGATGGGGTTCTCATCGATATATTCGCCGCCGTATTTCATGTGAACCATGAGTGATTCCTCCACAAGCCTCTCCAGCGATGCCTCGTCGTCCTTCTGGGATACCGAGGCAGAAATGGCGGGGGCTTTGCTTGCTTCTTCGGGCATTGGCGTGGCGGCAGCAGAATCTTGGGCCTTGGATCGTGCTAGGGGCTGCTTCGAAGGCAGTTGATAGACGTGGCCGAGAGAGGGACGCCACTTTCTAATGCTTTCAGCAGAGGAGGCTGCTCTTGAGATTGCCGAGGACATTGTCATCTATACACCAGGTTAACGTTGCCAGCCAAAGAGACAGTGTCGTGGAACTTACGATCCTCGCCGCTAAGATATCATTCAAAGTGGGCGCCATATAGATATTCTCTCCCACCACAAAGTATGAAGCATGAACAATAATCTCATCCCTAGCCTCGTAGTGCTTCCGCCGTGTCTGCTTTCGAATCACCCACACACCAGTACCAGCTCCAGGCCCCGTCTCAGCAGGCTCCTCTGCGACACGGAACTCAAGACCAGCCATTGTATTAAGACGACCCTCAAAGGCCTCGCGGGTCTGGATGTCCGAGAACATGGCCGCGTTGTTCATGGCCTGGTTGTAGACGACGGCATTGTTGGACGTGCGCTCGAAAAAGGGCGACTCGGCAAAGTAGAAGAGGATGCTGTTGCTGTGAAGGCCGCCCATGTTGGCGATGGCGACCGGGGAGCGCCATTGGATCTCGTCGAGAGGGGGGTCGTTGGGGTTTGACATGGCGATTGGTGATGTTTACTAAAAGAAGTTTGGAAGTTGAAGATGGTGGTCCAGGGATGATTCAAGATGGAAGCAAACGCGAGGGTGCAAGAAATAGGCGGGCATCTATTGTCAACGGGACACAGGAATATTTATGTCACCCTCCGGAGCTTTGACGTGGGGTTTAGCTTCACACGCGCTACAGGGGTCTTTTTCAGGTGCATCGCCCCGCAATTCTTTGAGTGGCGTCGCAGCGCATCAATTCAACCTTGGACTTTTCAACTTTCAAACCAACATCCATCTCAATCTCTACAACCAACATTTTGCGAGCGCCCAGAAGAACAACACTCATCTTTCTAACCACCGAATTCTACCCCCACCATGGATCTGCTCTCCAGCATCCGCAAGTCTGGGTCCAGAGGAGGCGTCAACTTCAGCTGGGACGACGTCGCAACCTCGAACCATCGCGAAAACTACCTTGGACACAGTCTCAAGGCCCCCGTTGGACGATGGCAGAAGGGTCGAGATCTCAACTGGTACGCCAAAGCCTATGATGACTCGGGAAAGGCCGATGAAACTGGCGAGACGGAAGAGGAACGTCGCGAGAGGGAGCGCAAAGAGGAACTGCGCAAGGTCAAGGAGGCCGAGGAAGACGCCATGGCTATAGCTTTAGGGCTTCCTCCTCCTGTTCGGAATAGTTCTGGTGCGAATGCAGTTGAAGTCGGGGCCAAGCGACAGATGGGACCGGCGAGCGGGTCGCCCGGTGACGAGGAACCTACGGATGGAAAGAGGGAGCGCTCGCGGCGCCATGATGATTCTGAGAGACGGGAAAGGAGGCGACACCGGAGTCGAAGTCGGAGCCGAGACCGTGAGCGCCGTCATAGGAGACACAGGAGGAGTCGAAGCCGAGACCACAACAGAGACAGAGATGAGGACAGGCCTAGGGAACGCAATCGAGACCGAGACGAGGACAGGCCTAGAGAGCGGAATCGGGACCGAGACGGCCACAGGCATCGCCGCGGTCGTGACCAGGACGAGGCCGACGAAGGGGGTGATCGACGACGAAGAGACAGAAGCAGGGACCGCCGACGATCAAGATCGAGAGACCGTCGCAGGCGCAGTTCAAGCCCCAAGCCCCGTCGACAAGACTAAGGGACCAAGGCTCAAATTCATTGATGCAAGCACTCAATCTGGCATACGATACCCATCCACAACAGCACAAATGCCAAGGGCGCAACATTTCATATTACTGGAGTTCTTTTTCACAATCAAGAGTCAATTACTTTTTGCCAGCGCGTTCAGGCGATGCTCAAACCACAGGTGTTGTTAACAACCTCTAGTTGAATGCCAATGAATTGACTCCCGACATTGTAGCAACGTCAAATCATCACACAACTGGAGGCTCACTTGGATATTGGAAGGCCCACGCCAAACGGAAGGTTTACAGTTGTGTTAAACAACTCGGCCTCTACTAAGATATGCGTAGGACATCATGAACCACAAAAAACATGATGTAAAACATACGATGTTTCTGAGCTTGTCCATGATATTACCATTTACTACTTTGATGCTGCAGCAGTCGCATGTGCCTTTTCCATGTTAAAGCAGCTCCTTGATAGTGATTATTAACGACAAAGACCAAGTCTTTGTATATCTATCATCATCAAGTTTGGCATCAACTAAGAATCAACCTGACTCAAAACAACTCATTCATTCCCCTGGTCGTCAAATGCGTTCGGAGTTCGGACAAGCATCCAGGGACCCCGGCACTTGAGAAGCCCGCCCCCGAACACCCACCGGGTTAACGGGCCCCGGCGTCCAATGATGACAGTGAATTCTAGCGGCGAGGCTGCCCGAGTGCCACTAAATCTCCCATGACCATAGTGGCGGTGACCGTCGTGATTGGCTGCTTTTCATCCCAAGACAGTGGACAACGTCACTCCAGGGACCTCCTTGCGGCAGCCTTGGGACTTGAGGTGTCTCAACCACGGGCAACAAAGAGGTCATCTGGGCTCCTCATCATCAACGCCGACGCCGCTTCGCCACACTTTAGGGCCCTTCTTTAACTTTACATGCTTCTATCCTCTTCTTTCAGATCACAAACAGTCTTCCGACCACCTTTATCGCCTTTGCGATACGTCTTACTTGCATACGTAGCTCTTGTCTGCCTTGTACCCACGCTTCCGAAGCAACAAAGACGTTGAGGCTAACCACCTCTCTAGGCGGGCGTTGTGCTACTTCTGTATGCATAGTTAATCAGCATCTTCCGGACGAAATCTTTCTATATAGACCAGAGTCAAGAATGCGAATTTGATCCATACACAACCAAGAACGAAAGCTGTCCCAGCGATGGACTACTCAAGATTGCGAGCCGCCGCTATGCGGGATGGCGAGGACGAAGAAGCCGTTACTGTCGATACCCGAGCCTTGATCGACAAGGTTCTTGCGAGATACTCCGGAGAATGGACGACATTACGAGAATTGATTCAGAACGCCGCCGATGCCCAAGCAAAGACCGTGAGCGTCAAGTGGGAGACACTTCCTTCGACATCAGTGCCTCTACCCAGCACCTCGAACCGATCCGACCTCCTAAAGCACGTCTTATCAAACCATACCCTCCGCCGACTCGTTGTGCAGAATGATGGCCAGCCTTTTACCAAGACTGACTGGGGAAGACTAAAGCGAATCGCCGAGGGAAATCCGGACGAGACGAAAATTGGTGCTTTTGGTGTCGGTTTCTACAGTGTCTTCGCGGATTGCGAGGAACCATTCGTCAGCTCCGGCAGCGAGGCCATGGCATTCTACTGGAAGGGGAATTCCCTATTTACGAAAAAGTCTCAGCTACCAGCAGATCAATCAACCCATCATACTACCTTTGTCCTAGACTATCGAAATACCACGACACCTCTGCCGAATCTGCTCTCCGTCAGTCAGTTTCTGGCGACGAGTTTGACCTTTGTAGCTCTCGAACAGATCGAGTTCTGGATCGATGACTATCAAATCATGGCCCTCAAGAAGAAGTCATCCCCCAGCGTGGAGCTACCATTGCCACGAGACCTTGAGGCAAGGACAAAGGATGGCCTTATGAAGGTTACGAGCGTGGACAGAACCAGCACGCAAATTGATGCGTCCTACATGGCTGCCATAGGCTGGAAGCCATCAGCTGCGGCGACCACGACGAAATCTACAGATACCTATGGTGCCGCAGAAGCGCCCTCGTTGAGATCCTTCTTCGCAAGACTCACATCAACTGCATCACAAGCTGGGCTTAGGTCCAAGGCGCAGAATGAAGAGAATGCAGCACAAGCAACAATCTCTGAGGACGTCACCAAGCTGTCTTCATCAACAATCTTCCTCCGGGCGACATCTGCAAACATTCGGACCAATGTTCAGGCTTCATTCGCCTCTGAACTAGAGCGAGCTACAAAAAAGCCCCCGCCAAAGACTACCAAGATTGCCATTTTGACTGCGTCTTATGATGAAGCTCAAGCTTCTCAAGATGCTGCGTCTTCCGGGGCACTCGGAAAGGCTACAGATGTCTTTGCATCTGTCCTTCCGAGCAAAAAGCCAGGTGGACGTATCTTCATTGGATTTCCTACCATGCAGACAACTGGAGCTGGACTGCACATTTCAGCTCCGTCGGTTATTCCAACTGTAGAAAGAGAAGCTATCGATTTGAATGCTCGATGGGTGAGGACATGGAACGTCGAAATCCTTCGAGCTGCAGGAATCATCACCAGACTGGCATTTGCCAACGAGATGAGTGATCTTCGAAGTCGAATCAAGCAGGCCATGGACAAGGAGACCAAGTTCTCTCCAGCTGTCATTGCCAAATTCATGCCAGAGGCTCTACATGTTCTCAAGACATTCACATTCGGCGACTCAACACCCAGTGGGCAGGTCGGCCAGATTATCGAGGAGGCGTTCTGGATCTGCTTTAGAAAGGCTTCGATCGAGACCTACTCAAGCCGGGGTGTTCTGCAGACTGCAGATGTTCGCATTGCCTCGGAAGAGATGAGCAAATTCGTCGACAGCATCCCGGTGATCCCTAAGGAGATGGTGGATGTTCCATTCGTCAAGAAACTCATCGACTTTGGTCTCGTTTCGCACATCACTGTTACGGATGTGAAGAAGGAGTTGGAGACCAAGGCCATGAACAAAGTCCAGCTGATAAACTTCATCAGTTGGGCTGGCAAGAGGAGCTTCAGTGGTGAACTTGATCCTGGTAGCCGGGATGCTCTCCTGGAAGTCGCCGTGGGTACAATGAGCGATGATGGTGAGCAGGGTGAGATTATTGCCCTCGGGAGCATCAAAAATCATCTCATTGCCAACAGAATTCCCACAAGCTTGCCTATTCCGCCTACTACCATCCCTCACGCACTCACAGCCAACTCTAGTTCGTCAGAGTTACAAGCTCTCGGATGGGAACCGTTGGAGATTCTACCTTGGCTGAGGTTCCTTCTAGAGACTGGTGCTGCTAGGTCTGAAGAGGAGAGTCTCACGAAGTCACCCAAGTTCGCCGTTCAAGTCTTGACCGTGCTCGCCAAGAACTTTGAAAACTCAAATGCAACCGCGAGAACTACTATCGTCTCACTCCTTCAGGCCAATACGGTGGTGCCCACCAAACGAGGCATGAAGAAGCCCACGGAGTCCTTCTTCCCCTCTGTCAAGCTTTTTGATGACCTCCCCACCATCCAGGGCTGCGAGAAGATCAAGGAGAAGTTCTTGGTGATGATCGGCGTCCGAAAGACAGTCGACCTCGACACCATCTTCGAAAGACTACTGAACGCTTCGAATGAGATGGGAGAGCAGAAGTGGAGTCATGTTGAGGTCATCAAGTACCTGGCTTCGGTTCGAGATGAAGTCCCAGCTCAGGATTTGATCAAGCTGCGACAGTCGCGCATTTTTCCAGCTGAGGCTGGGCCAAAGGGTATGGAGTCTACTAAACCATCAGAGACACGATACAAAGTGTCTGAACTCTTTGAGCCCAAGGACTCGCTCCGTGCTTTGCAGCTACCTATTCTACAATGGCCTGGTCCTCCTGGAAGCTACCGTCCAAGCAGCCAGGAGGCCAGGTTCCTCAACTCTCTCGGTCTGCGGCCTCATCCTTCAGTTCCCGAACTTGTTGAGATGATGGCGGGCAAGGATGAGGCGTTGCGGGTTTCTGCTATGACCTACTTCCTTGCTAATCATCAAATCAATGGATATGCGTCTTTCCATCTTGGCGATAGCAGCAAGGCGATCATGCCCCTTGAGGGCAGCACCCGTCTTGTCCCGCCTTCACAGTGTTTCTACAATCCACGAGCAGCTATCCTTGGCTTCAATGTTCTGAGGAAAGACCTGCACGACCACGCCATCGTAAGTACATGATCAAAATTCAAAAGAAGCATCAACTAACTCGAATAGAAATTCGGCGTAGCCAGAGATCCGCCCATGGTAGAGTGTACGAACCGACTGTTGGCCTCACCTCCTGAAGATCACAAGAAGGCTGTTGTTCTCTTCAGCTACTTTGCGTCTCGAATCACAGAACTAGGCGAAAACAACCTGGCCAAGTTGCGAAACGCCCCTATTGTCCCGATTACTCGGACGGCGCGGTCAAATGAGAAATCAGTGTCCAAGATCGCTCACGTCAGTCCCTCCCGCGTCTATCTAGGAACTTCGTCCACGTACGGCGACATCTTTGACTTTGTCAATTTCAGCCCCGAGGCAAATGCGTTCCTGTTCCAGTGCGGTGCCAAGAGTGAACCTACCAAGCTGGAGGTTGCGCACATGGCGTGCACGGAACCGGCTCGCCTCCTTGGTGTTCTCCAGAGCTCAGAGAAGTATCTTGATCTCCTAAAGTCTTTGGCAGACGCAGCACCGATGCTCCAACGTGATAGGGAGCTTTGGAGAAAAATGCGGGCAGCTCCTTTCCTCCTTGCGTACAAGGAGCTGGCGGCCCCGAAGGGCAAGTCGGACGACTTGGAGGATGAGGATGAGCCCATCAGGCAGTATCAGCTTGCTTCGGCTAACCAGATTGTGATTCTGGACGACATCATCAGCTATCGACTCTTCAAGGACCGGCTCATCTGTGCGCCCGAAGAGGACGCTCTCGAAGTCTTCTACCTTTCCCTCGGAGCTCAGAAGCTGGGTAGCATTGTTCAGGAGGACATTAAGATTGGTCCGCACAGTGACAGACAAAAGACGGCTATGAGCCTTCGTAAGCATGTCATTGAGAGATCCAAGATCTTCCTCTTCGAATACGCAAACTACCGACGCGACATCATCAAGCATGATGCGAAGTGGCTGGACAGGAATCTCACTGTCGAGATTGTTCGCTCAGTCGCGCTGAGAAGAACACTCAAGGGTCACACTCAAACTCACACGGAAAAGCGTTCAGCTGCGAGCAACAGAAGCAATAGCGGCTGGGTTCTGTATGTGGCTGATGAGGCGAAGCCAGACATGTATCAGGTCGGACAAGCCATCTGCCAGATCCTCCTGAACCGACCAAACCAGCAAGCTTACCTCTTCTTTGAGCCATTCCTTACTCTGGATCTCTACGGCCTAAGAGCTCGTGGGTACAATGTCGACCGAATCTTACGAGCCAAGGCCGCCGAGGCAAGAATTGCCGAGGAAGAGAGGCGAAAGGTGCTAGAAGAGGAACAACGTCAGATCCAGGAGAGAGAGCAACAGTGGAGCTCGAGCTCTAAGGGAGCAGAGGCGACGGCGGCTGCGGCTGCTCGCGAGGCTACAAGGGTGCCGGAGCCCCTTGGCCCGACGATGCCAGGTTCCTGGGACCAGCCAGAGGACACGAAGCCTTCCCAGAACCAGCAAGCGAGAAAGGGTAGAGGAGGACTGTTCTCCAACTTGACTCGTCGACTAGGCTTCGATACTGCTGAGCAGAACGACGAGGGCTCACATCAGCAGCTAGACAAGTTCTTGGACAAGCCCAAGGAAGCCGAGTCTTCTAGTAGCGGCGCGGCTGATGCAGGCAAACGACCACAGGACGAGGGGAGAGTGACAAGCCCTGCTGTCGTCCAACAGAATCTTCTCAATGCTGTTAAGTCTACCCGAGCGTACGGATCTAACAGCGTCTTCTCGGAACCTCAAGTCAACCAAGTCAAGGAGCAGGCGACATACTGCGACAAGACACCTGCGCAGAACATCACGTTCTTAGCCGAGACGGCCAATGGCATGAAGGTGTTTATGTCCAGGGATCTCAAGGAACCTAGCGATTTCCTCGCGAAGCACATCCAAAACGTCAACATCTTCTCCAGCCTCCTGACCGAGGTCGGCAACGTCTACTCCCTGTCTCCCAAGGTTCTACATATTTTCTATGATGAGAAGGGTGGCACGATCGCCTTCAACTCGGGAGGCAGTATCTTTTGCAACTTTAGATTCTTCCTTCAACTGCACGCCACACAGATTGAGACCAAGACTGGACAGGCCAAGGCCGAGGTGGCTACTTGGTGGTGGGTTGTTTTGGCCCATGAGCTGGCACACAATCTCGTGTCAGTTCACAACGCAGAACACAGCTACTACACGTAAGTTGAATATTCCTAATCCGAAGACAAGTGCTAACAGTACTAGTGAATCATTTATTCAGCAGTACATTCCCAAGATGATTGCCAAGACGGCGCAGTGGACAACCAATACAGGGATAGAGCCGTCTCGACGGTATTTAGAGAACTCGACGCCTACTGCAGCACCACCACCTTACCCAGGAGGAGCAGAGAGGAGCTTGCTAGACTGAGTGGTTTGATTACATAGCAGGGAGTTTGCATTGGGCGTTTTGAGTTAGAGCGTGTTGGCCTCGATTGCAGATTTCATCATTGTGATGGTTATGACTACATATAGAGTCTAGATTCTTGTAGAGAAAGAAACGAACTATTCTTCACTCTAACTACATACTTCTCTTTAGATCATTCTTGAATTGTGGGTGTTTTGGCTTGGTTCACCGTATATGTGCTTGAGTGAGGAGAATGACTTGTGAGGCGGCATAGTCCTCGAGACCAGCAATAGATTAAGACCCATTTATTCACAACATCACCACAAATTTAGACCCGAGATATCTCTTCTGCGAGATGAAAGATCTCATTTAAGTGTAAACTATCATCAAATAAGATTATTAAAGCTCAATAAGAGGAATTAGGCCTCGAAACATCGAAGGGTGCAGGGTAGACAAGATAGAATGGAGCTCCAACCTCACGTGACACCAACCGTGACCAATCAACTCGGCTGTAATTGAGCTTGAGCCGACGCATCTTCAAGATCACGACCTCACCCTCCATCTCGGCAGAGCCGCAAACCCGTCACGACCACACGCCCACGAACCCTCGTAGCCGGACGAGACCCCTCGAAACCCATTCTACACCACAAGTTCGACTACCCGACGGTCAATTGCCCACCATGGTGCACCGCATCGCCTTCTGGAGCACCTTCGGTACGTCCTGAACTTCTGCGTCAATATGCCCGATCGGACCGAGGAGCCAATGCTTTCCTTCGCTACAACTTGAAATTGGAGGAGGGAAACTCTGAGGGGAACTGCTGCTAACCCGGTTACAAGGCCTCGCCGTGCGCTTCTGGCAGGTCGGCATCGAGATGCGACCCTTCTTCAACAAGTCCTCCCTCTGGGCCTACCCCGTGTACGCCCTCGGCGGCGCCAGCTTCGGATACTGGCTGCAGGGCGTCGACGACAGACAAACCGAGACGCTGAGCGAGCGCAAGGCTCTTCTTCTTGAGAAGCGGGCGCGCAAGGCCCAGCGGGACGCGGAGCAGGCGGAGGCTTGATTTGGCATTGAAACCGAAGGAAAAAGGGAAAGAGAAGAAGCAAAGATATGGACAAACGTGTGTTTGTCTAGAGAAGGACGGACTATGAAGAGAGGATATCTGTATATTTGCGATACTGGGAAATAGAAGCGTCGAAATGGGACGTTGGGATTCAAGCACAAGATGGGACTCTGCGTGAGGTCATGATATGATGGAATTGAGCCTTGAATGCACTCCAACTGTTTATTGGGCTACATGTACATACAGGCTCTGGGCATGAAATATCATATGCAGCTTATCACACACATGGAGAATCTGTGAGTTACACTCTTGAGGATTTCTCTAATCATTCGACTGCCACTTCAAACAAAGCAAAGACGCCGCTTCATCTAGTTAATAACCAGGCATTTTTTTTCTTCAATCCCATTTTGTTTTACTCGATTTGGAAAAGTCCTACAGCTCTTCTAGTTTTCTCAGAATGGCCGGCACAGAAGTAGCCGATGAATTGCCCAGCTCCGTCACAACCACCGAGATGTACTTGTCCCGGGTGGTGTCGAACAGCAGGCGGAAGCCCACGTCGGTGCACCGCTCAGGGTCGATCTCGTTGTAGGTGAGAGAGTCGATCGAGACTCGCTCCGTGAAGTTGATGGTCTCGCAGAGGGCCACCACGCGGACACCTAGGTCTGTTGCGGCGGTTGCGATGTCGCAGGATCCTGCTCGGGCGTACATGGCACCGTTGCTAAAGATGGCTTCGCCGGCTAGGAGGACCTGAGTTGCCTCAGAAAGGTGGGTGCGTAGGGCGCCGAGGTCGGAGGCGTAGGCAACCTGGATGCCGGCGGCCGCGAGTCTCTTTGCGAGGTGAATGCCCACGCGCTCGTAAGGGTCGTCAACAAGAATGACGCGGAAGTCCTTCTTTCCAGTGATACGGGCCCGAAGCAGGGTACGCTCAACGAGATTGTGGTGAGCATAAGTGAGAATGACATCTCCATCGGCGATCATATCGGCGGCGGTCTTGACGATGACATAGTCAGCGAGGGCGATGCGCTCGCGGATAAAGTTGTCGATGGACTCGCAGAGGAGCTTCTTGGCGTCTAGGTCGGGCAGGTCAATGTCGACCTTGCTGATCTGGAGCTTGAGCCATCGGATGGCGTTGCCCATGGAGAAGCACATGGGGCGGCATGCTGTGAGGTATTCGATCTGGGGGTTGAGGACGTGCGAGGTGAAGTGGCGCGAAAAGGTTGTGCCGTGGGGGGTTGTGTAAGACTCGATGACCTTATGGATAAGTTAGAAATCTTGGTCAGAAGTGTGTGTGGGAGTAGAGTTGCTTACCTTTTGGAAGGCTAGGAGAGTCGCCTCGAGTCGAGTGATGCTATCACTGATGGCAAAGGCGCTCATGTGCTCTCCGAGAACCAGCACGGCAGGGTTGACATCCTTGTCAGCGTGCGTCATGTCTATCCGCCGCGCCATAGACAAATGGCTGAAGCAGTCTGGTATCGTGGGCTTCGTATCCTTGACCACAGCCGCCGTCGCGGCCGGTCGCAGAGGGAGCTTAGCACCACCACCGCCATGCTGCCCATCCTGCTTGGGCTTCCCTTTGCCCTTGCCCTCAGAGGAGCCCGCCTGAGAATGTCCGCCCTGGGGAGGACCTTGAGGAGCCTGCGAGGCCTTTGCTTGGGCTCTTCTGGCGGCCTTTTCCTCCTTGGCCTTCTTCTTGAGCTCGGCGTTGGTGAGCTTCTTCTCGCCGGGGGCGGCTGGCTGCTGCTGGTCCTTGCCTTGGCCCTTGGCCTGCTGCTCCTTCTTTTCCTTCTTGTCCGTCACCTGCGGCGCGGGGGCCGGCCCGCCATCTTCAGTGGCCATGGGGTTGTTGTTGGGGAAGTTGCGACTGGGTTGGCGGTGGGTGATGTCGAGGGAATGTGGTTGCTCGAGGCGGGGCAACTCGGTGCGGTAGAGATTCAGCGCCGTGCGCGTCGACGATGACAGTAGGAGACTCCGATAGTAGCGCTGTAGGATCTCCAAAGGGTAAAATCAAAGAAAGATTCTGGCTAAAAATTGGCCGTGAATAGCGACCAAACGGCGTCGTTGTGTGTGATTTTTTTTTTTGTCAAAGTCGTGAGAGTTGACGCTTTGAGTCACTCGAAAATAATGGTCCCCCCGGACCAGGATTGAATGGAGAAATGCCCCGCGCTAGTAGATACGGACGTGGGTGGCAGAGCCGCCAAACCCCCATGTCACTTTGAATGTGAGAAAGACGAGAGATGGGGTTTCTTTTACGAGATGGACTTTGATTCAGAGATTATGATGGTATTTACAGTTCAGATGAGCTTTGTTGGCACGTTACAAGGCATTGTTTGCTGCATCTCGCCGTTTGACTCGGTTGCACCGCTGCGTGTCAGGCAGGCAAAGCGGAACAATGTGCGATCGGCATTCATCTTGGAGTAAAGAAGCGCTCTCCCACTGGCATGGATGGACGATGAGGAACGTCGAGGCTATCGAGGCAAGACGTCATATTGTTCTTGGGATCGGGAGTAGCTGGGGGATGGACTCGTGGAGCTGAGGATGGACTAGGCCCTGAGAGCCTTAACTTTAGAGCCGTGTTGAGCCACCAGCCTCCTCATCGCTTTGGAAGCAAAGTTCGTTGACTCACTCTCACGCACATGCAAACAGGCAGACACATTTCCATGCAGACAAACTTGATGCGACATCGCAACCCCAAAACACAATCCTTCTTCACGACCATCCATCAAGGATGGCACGCAATGAAAGAAAATTCTCCCACAGGGAAAGAAAGAGCTCCAAAAATTCCCTCACCAGGCGAACCCAATGAGGAGCGGTCAGTGTATAGTTTTCAACTAGCAAAATTCCTCTCTCAGCTTATCGCTTCACGGAGAAGGAAAACGCCCTTGCACTTGGATGGAGAAGAAAGGAAAAAAAGAAGACTGAAATGGCGGGAGGGAAGGCCTCATTATATAGAGATTCTGGAGCTGGTGCGCACGGGCCACCCTTGCAGATTACCTAAGGCACCAAGGCAGGAACGCGAGTGAATTGATTGGGGGGCTGGGGCTCAGCCGTGGCCAGGCACCAGCGGAGATCCACATCTCCACTCCCAGCCTCCTCAACACAGATTACCTTCTCGCGAGCAGCAAAACTCTACAGCCCAGGGTTTATACGGTTCGAGATGTTGTTCTCTTGTTGCGTATGGAACTCTGTATACCTCGAGGAGGGAATACAGAAAGCTCTTGAGAATCTCTTCATCAACTATAGCTGTTTATGCCCAATTCTTTGTAACTAGAAAATTGACTGGGAAGGTGAAATCTCCATTGCTCGGAAAGTCGATCTCCACTAAACCCACCACCAAATCCACACAGGCAGACAGGCGAAAATTCCAGCCGCAACAGGCAGAAGCAGGCATGGGAAAGTCACGGGCCGAGTACAGGCACAGGCAGGAAGCAACCTTAACTGCAGGCAGGCACACGACAGTCAAAGTGAGCCACTCACTGAGCCACCTTTCCTCAGTGAACCAACATGAGCGGGCTACCTTCACAGCACGTCAGACACAGCTCTCTTGAGCATCAGAATTAATTCTCCCTTGCATGAAATTCTAACATTTTCATGATGGCAAAGTTTGCAGAGTCACAAAATGCTTCACATTTGCTTTTTCCACCATGAACCTAGTGAGCCTGGTCGCTCTTTCTACTGGCTTGAGTCACGCCTAGCCACAGGGAGTCGATCGCTGCGATACCGCTATCGCAGTTCGTGAACCTTACAGACCCCAGCCAAAAACCTCCGCTCTCAACCAGCAACACCAGGGACGAGACTGAGCATCAGGCGCCATGAAGAGGTTCACTCGTGCATACTCGTCGGCGACGACCACTCTTGGGGCGGCTCCCATTCCTGCCTCCAAGATCAAGTACATTCCCACCACGGGCACGTACCCCAAGGGCTTCATCGCCTCCGGTGTCTTTGTCGGCGTCAAGCCCGGCAACACCAGCAAGCCTGACCTCGCCATCATCTCCTCGGACCGTCCCTGCGCCGCTGCTGGTGTCTTCACAAAGAACAAGTTCCAGGCTGCTCCTGTGACTTTTAGCCGCAAGCTTCTTCAGCAGAAGAAGAATGCCGGCCTTCGCAGCGTCGTCATTAACTCGGGTAACGCCAACGCCGTTACCGGCACCGGAGGTCTTGAAGATGCTACCAATATGGCCCGTACCACCGACCAGAGGGTTGGTGATGAGGACTCTACTCTCGTCATGAGCACCGGAGTCATTGGTCAGAGGTTTGTTTTCTCAATTGAGTCTAATGAGGCATCAATGGGCTGACTCTGTCCTAGGCTGCCTATTCAAAAGATTGTTGATCACATCCCTATGGCGTATCACAAGGCTGGTGACTCCCACAGCCACTGGCTGAACTGTGCAAAGGCTATCTGCACCACCGACACTTTCCCCAAGCTCATGTCCCGAACTTTTGAGCTGCCATCCTCACCGGGTGTTGAGTACCGCATTGCTGGTCTGACCAAGGGTGCGGGCATGATTGCCCCTAACATGGCCACCCTCCTCACCGTCCTGGCTACCGATGCTCCTATTGCCCCTGCTGTCATGCCTAATGTGCTTCGACATGCTGTGGACCGCTCATTTAACGCTATCACTATTGACGGTGACAGCTCTACCAATGACACGGTTGCTCTTTTGGCCAACGGTGCTGCCGGTGGCAAGGAGATTGCTTCTGAGCAATCCGCCGACTTTGAAGCTTTCCAGGGTCTTCTGACCGAGTTCTCGGCTGACCTGGCTAAGTACATTGTTCGGGATGGTGAGGGTGCTACCAAGTTTGTCACCATTCGTGTCGTCGACAGTGCAACTGAGGAGGCAGCCCGCCAGGTTGCTCGCTCCATTGCCACTTCTCCTCTCGTGAAGACGGCTCTGTACGGCAAGGATGCCAACTGGGGTCGCATTCTTTGCGCCGCTGGTTATGCCTTGATCTCTCCTCCTGGCCAACCTATTAACGATGTTCCCGAGATTGTCCCTGAGCGCACAAACGTCTCTTTCGTTCCCACTGACGGCTCGACTGAGTTGAAGCTCCTGGTGGATGGTGAGCCTGAGCAGGTCAACGAGGAGCGGGCGAGCGAGATCCTGGCCATGGAGGATCTTGAGATCGTTGTTCGACTGGGCACCGGTGACAAGTCAGCTGTGCACTGGACCTGCGATTTTAGCCACGACTATGTGACTATTAACGGTGACTACCGAACTTAGTTGATGGCAATGAGTTAAAAGATGGAAGAATTGGAAATGAATAGACTTGATGATGCGCCACGAGTTACTGCCGTTTTGTTTAACATTTGTCATGCGTGCGCTGCCATACATGGATGTCTGAGCTGTTGAAGCCATCGTGTATGTTCCAATTTGACATTTCTTGGATCCTATAACACCCCATTGTCTAAATCTAACCAAACTGAACTCGCCCTGAACTCCTAAACCATTCCCATCTTTTACGCACTCAGGGTACCCTTGGTGCTGGGCACCTCGCCCTCCTTGCCCGGTATCCTGGTGATAGCAGCCTTGATAGCCAGAGCCAGAGCCTTGAAGGCACTCTCAGCACGGTGGTGATCATTGTCACCGTGGAGGCAATGAACGTGCAACGTGATACGGGCACCCTGGGCGAAGCTCTGCATGCAGTGGGGGACCATCTCGGTGCTAAGCTGACCAAGGAACTCGCGCTTCAGGCCAAGTTCGACGACGCTGTAGGGACGGTTGGAGAGATCGACGACGGCGCGGGAGAGGGCCTCGTCGAGAGGAGCGTAGGCATAACCGAAGCGGGCAAGACCAGTAGGGGTACCGAGGGCCTGGGCAAAGGCGTAGCCAAGGGCAATGCAGACATCCTCGGCGGTGTGGTGGTCATCAACTACAGAGACAAAGTCAATCAGTCATCTGGCCGGTGGCGGACAAGAATATCAACGTACTGTGAAGGTCACCCTTGCAGTTTATGGCCAGACTCCAGCCAGAGTGCTTGGCCAGAGCGTGGAGCATGTGGTCGAGGAAGCCAATTCCAGTGTTGATGGCAATCTTTTGCGACTTGCTGGCCTGGGAGGCATGACTGTCACCATCATCGAGGAGACGGGAGTCAGTGTCCGGGGGAAAGCTGCCGCCGTCCAGGTTGAGAGCGAGCTGGATCTTGGTCTCGTTGGTGTCGCGGGCGAGAGCGGCCCAACGGGTAGGCTGAGGAGAGGCCATCTTGAAAGTCAATTGGAGGTGAATGAGGGAGATGTTGACGGTAGGTACGTAGTAGATGGATGTTAAAAGTCGAGGGCTCCTGTATCGGCGAGTGCCAAATTGACGGCCTCTGATACGTCCCCCGCCACTTGATCTTTTTTCTTCTTGGTTCTGGTTCGCAGCGAGGGGCTGTCGCTGTTGCCACTGAAAGCTACCCCGCTACGGTCAAGACAAGCCCGCTGTGGCTTAGTGGGTTCAGCCTGGAGACCCTTAACGCGCTTAGCTGAGCTGGCGCGTGTCGACAGTGTGGTTGTTGACTTTTGGTGGGATGTCTGTGTTGACGACATTCCCAAAACAAACGACGATCAAACCGACCGCAACCCACGACGTTTGTCCACCAAGACTAGCCCATCCATCGGTTGCTCAATGAAATCGAGGATCTAGATCAGTGATGGAAAAGTTTCTGAGGGAGTGGCGGCAGGACGCCCTCAACAAGGCGCAATATGAATCGGCCATCTTTATCGGTGACAAGCTACTTGCATTGACCAGTCTGTCGACTCCAGCTCTTGTTAACGGAGGATACTGACGATGCTCTTGTCTTATAGACGACGACACTGACGCCTTTTGGCTCGCCCAAGTTCACTTTGCGACAGGCAACTACACACGCGCCCAGGCATTCCTCTCCAGCCAGGACCTCATCTCCCGAAACCCATCATGTCGATACCTTGCCGGTCACTGCCTCATCAAGCAGTCCCGCTTCGACGAAGCCCTCGCCGTCCTGGGCGACCGCAACCCGACGCACCTCATCTCCAACGGCGCCAGCAATAAGCGCAAGACGCAGCCTCGTCAAGGGCGACGCCGCGACGACGCAGCGGACGAGGAGGCTGCGAATCGGCGGTACGAGGCTGCCATGTGCTTCCTGCGAGGCATCTGCTATGCCAAGCAGAACGCATTTGACCGTGCCAAGGAGTGCTACAAGGATGCTGTCCGTATAGATGTGCAGTGCTTTGAGGCGTTTCAGCAGCTGATGGGCAACTCGCTTCTGTCACCCGACGAGGAGTGGCAGTTCCTTGAGAGCCTCGACTTTGACTCGATCCATGTGTCTGGGGACGTGTCCTCGTCTCAGGAGGCTGCTGATTTCACAAAGATGCTGTATACTACACGACTGTCCAAGTACCGGAACCCTGCGGCCTTCGAGACGGCCTACGACTCCCTCTCGACGCATTACCACCTGGCATCGAACCCTGACCTGCAGCTTGCACGGGCAGATCTCCTCTACACGCAATGCCGCTACCGCGATGCGTTGACCATCACGAATTCGATTCTACAGGAGGACAAGTACAACTTTAGTGTGTATCCGGTGCATCTCGCCTGTCTGTTCGAGCTCAGGGAGAAAAACCTGCTGTTCCTCATCTCGCACAACTTGGCCGACAACCACCCTGAGGAGCCATGCTCGTGGCTCGCGGTTGGCATTTACTACTTTTCCATCGACAAGATTCCCGAGGCACGGCGGTATTTCAGCAAAGCCAGCATGATGGACGCTCACTTTGGGCCTGCGTGGATCGGCTTCGCACACACGTTTGCGGCAGAGGGCGAGCACGACCAGGCGATATCGGCCTACTCTACGGCGGCAAGACTGTTCATGGGCACGCATCTCCCGCAGGTATTTTTGGGGATGCAGAACCATGCTCTGAACAATATGACTCTGGCAGAGGAGTTTCTCAAGACGGCGTACGGCCTATGCAAGACGGATCCTCTGCTACTGAATGAGATGGGTGTTGTCAAATACCACCAAGATAAACCCAAGGAGGCGGCACAGTACTTCTCCGCAGCTCTTAAGATCGCTGAGGATATAGACAGCGAGCCCTCGGCATGGTTAGCAGCACGGACGAACTTGGGACATGCATTCAGACGGTTACGGCATTTCAACCGAGCCTTGATCGAGTTCGATGAGGTGTTGAGACAGGGTGGAAAAGATGCGGCTATTTTCAGTGCCAAGGGTCTCATCCTGATGGAGCAGAACAAGCCGGAAGAGGCGGTAGTTGTGCTGCATGAGGCACTGGCGATTAGCCCTCAGGACAGCATCGCGACGGAGCTGCTCAACAAGGCACTCGAGGAGACGGCGCTTCTTGATGGAGCTGCCGAGTCCGAAGCGGAGGACCTGGCCGAGTTTGAGCACGCACTCGGACAACGCAAAATGGAAGCCTCAGTTAAAGTGAATGGCCGGAGAGGTGGTGGAAGAGGCATGATGGACAAAGGCAAGGGGAGAGTGAGGAGATCAAGGAGAATGACAGTATTGGAAGATGAAGAAGACGAGGTTGGAAAGGGAGACAGCATGATGGACATGAGCGACGATGAGTAAGAAAACTCATCGAGAGAATGATCATGGGCTGGCTGGGTTTGTCATTGGGATAGGATAGGCGTTGGGGAAGGCATTCATGGGATTGATTGCAGCATTCACGTCAAAAAGGGTATATGAGAGAAAGAAAGGGACATGGATAATTGTAAATAGAAGCCGACAATTGATCGGAACAACCATGATGATCAAGCACGGAGGACATCACTAATCAGCCACGCACTCTGTGATGCAAATCCTTGGTGTTTTACACGGAAGCCCCACAAATCCTGCATCGCACTCGCGTCCCGAGATCCACTTGCCGGGTCGTCGGGTGGGGTAAACCCGGCGTGTTAATCCCTCCGTGACCAATCGGGGACTGCTTATTAAAACTCCGTGAAGCCATCGTTCGGTCTTGGGAAGATGCCCGAGGGTGGGTTGTATTACTGGGGGAAAGAAAGGTAGGGCTGAGTGAGAAGAGGGAGAGAGAGAAGAGTGACTTGAGGATATGACACGTGAGGTTATAAAGAAGGAAGTGGCCTGTTTTCTTTTGATGCTTTGAACAACAGAGTTACACAAACAATCACATCACGTTATAAAACAACATACTCTACACCTGGGATAGCCAAATCTTACCACTTGAACAAATCATTCACTATTCATCATGTCTCGCTACTTTCCCCACGCTCCCTACGCGGAAGACCAGCCACTATCCCACACAATCCTCACCACGCACGTAATCGTGCGAACAATCACCTTAAACACCATAATCGCGGCAGGCATAACAACAACAAGACAGCTCATCCCCGCATTCCGGCCCAAGACCACAGCATTGGCCTTTACCCCACGACTCATCCGGTCTGCCTCAACAGGCACGGTTGTAGCCCTTGGTCTTGGAGCGCTCATGACGTTGGGCCGTATGTATGGTCGAGAGGAGATTGAGTGGCAGGATCGTAGCTGGAGACTTTTGGAGAATAAGGGTCAGCTTGAGACTGATGATTGGACTGTTGTTGGTGCTAGTGTAGGTGCTGCCCTCGGTGCTCAGGCTGCTAAGGGTTTGGGTTGGAGAGGTGCTGTTGGTGGTTTGGGGTTGGGAACTGTGGGTGGTATGATTGGATATATGGGATGGAGGTATGGAGTGAACGGAGGCAAGTTTCCTAAGGATAAGGATGAGCTATGAGAGATTGTATGTTGGAGATCCAGAATGACTCTTATTTGTAGTATACCCCTAATTCAACTCCTATCTAGTATATATGTCAAAGCATTATAGCTTGGCCTTCACTCCTCCCTGTCTCTTGATAACCTCTTCAATCTTCTGGAACTGATAGAAATAGTCTAGACTCTGAGGATTCAACAATGTACCACTTGGCTTGATGGTATGTCCCGAGATGATTTGTTTGACAGGCAGTTCGACCTTTTTACCGTTGACAGTAACCTATCATCATTAGTTGCCAACCCAAGAAGAACAGGCCATAGACTTACCGGAATCTCGGGTACTTCAAAGATATACTTTGGAACATGCCTCTTCGTCAACTCCTTCGCAATCCTCTCTCGAATCCTCTTATCCAACTCGACATCAAACTTGACACCTTCTCTCATGAGTAAGAACAATACCACACTCTCATCATGATCCTCTGGTCTTCTTTGTCCCACGCAGAGACTTTCGGCAACCTCTTTCGCGAAACCTCCCTCGAGAACAGCATAGATATCTGCACTTCCAAACCTGATGCCACTTGGATTTAGTACGCCGTCTGACCTGCCGAGAATGTGAACGTGGCCCGTTACGGGATGAATGGCTGCAAAGTCGCCTTGGGACCAAACGCCCGGGAAGCGAGAGAAGTAAGCCGAGGTATACTTTTCTCCTGGAGCTGGGGTCGTATCGTTCCAGAGGAAGAGCGGAATGTTGGGGAAGGCCCCGGTGCCGACTAGATCACCCGGTTCCCCGTCTGCAACGGCAGTGATGGGTTTGTTGGGATCTGGAGAGGATGGGTAGATGGCCATGGGAGTACCGAGGCATCGTCCTGGACAACCGCCGGCGTAGATGGGCGTTAGAGGGTTCTCTATGACGAAACAAGCAGCCTGTAAGAGTAGAAATGTCAGTTGCCGTCAAAGATAAAGAATGTAGAAAACTCACAATGTCAGTTCCCCCTGAAAAGTTGGCCAACTTGACACTCTTCGGAAAAGCCCCATCATAAAACCACTCAAAAACCTGCTCCTTAAGCACCATCCCCGTACTCCCAACCCACTTCAAACCCCTCAAATCTGCCTCCTTCTGGGGTACAATTCCAGCCTTCATAAGCTCACCTAACCAACGAGGACTAATTCCAAGATGTGTGACTTGCTGCTCTTTCACTACACGAAGTAGAAGTGATCGATCTGGTATGAATGGTGAGCCGTCGTAGAATACTGTTCGTCCTCCAAAGGCTAGTCTTGCTACGCTGGCGAGGTACATTATCCAGCCTGTTGTTGTGTATTGTAGGCCGACGTCTTTGGGGGTTACTTCTCGGTGGAGGATGGCTTCTTTGCCGACTGAAATGAGGAGGGGTCCGACGCCGTGGACGATGGCTTTGGGTGTTCCTGTCGTTCCGGAGG
Organism: Fusarium sp. AF-6; assembly: GCA_003947015.1. Classification (NCBI taxonomy): domain Eukaryota; kingdom Fungi; phylum Ascomycota; class Sordariomycetes; order Hypocreales; family Nectriaceae; genus Fusarium; species Fusarium sp. AF-6. The sequence continues at coordinate 160,894 of NKCJ01000019.1, forward strand.
AGTAGTAGATTACCATGGGGTCTTGGAAGCCGACTCTTTCGATTGGGGGAGGCGTAGTTGCAGAAGATAGAAACGTCTCGAGACGTTCAGTTTGAGGAATCTTTGATGTGTCGTTGGCAACGTCGAAGCGTTGGACAACGACAATGCTCTCAAATGAAGGACACTGCTTCATTCCTTCAACCATGCCAGTAATCTTGTCTCGCAGATCAATGACTTTGCCATTATACAAGGCTCCATCATCGAAAAAGACAAACTATAAATATGTCAGTTCATGGTACTTGTTTCAACGACCAGAAACACACTCACCTTTGGATCGATCTGCACCGTCCTCTGTAGCAGTCCTCCAACACCCATATCGGTCGAGCTGCTACTAAAAACACATCCAAGCCACGTCGTAGCCAAAAAGATAACAGCCGTCTCGATAGAGTGAGCACCAACCATGACAATCCTGTCTCCCTTCTTAACACCTCTCTGCCTCATAGCACTAGCCATCTTAGCAACTCTCCGGCGCAGTTCTCCCCAGGTGACATCGCTGATAGCCGAGTTACCCTCGCGAACCTCGGTGATGGCGATAGTGTCGTCTTCTTTGTGAAGGGTAGAGTGATCTCCCGGGGCACCACCTTGAGGACGTGTCCAGAGGAGATTCTCTGCAAAGTTGAGACGAATACCAGGAAACCAAGCCGGCAACTTGGTAATAGGAATAGACTCATCGACGACATGAGTATAAGAACCTTCATAGATCCAATTCTGAGACTCCCAGAGTTGAGCATAAAAGTCACTGCGTTTAGCACAGGACCACTCATACAGTTCGTCAAACGTCTAAGTATAAAGGTCAGCACAGACTTGTTCTTCTTGATTCAAGCTGATATACCTTGAGATTGAGACCATGTCGTCTATTCGCCTCTTGCATAAACGCCCACATGGCAGTACCCTTAGGATTGGGATGTTCCCAGACCTTTCTCGGCACCTTGTTGAGATCCATTGTGTATACTGAGACAGTTGATGATCAAGAATGGTAAAAAGACAAGAGACAAGATTGACGGTTGAAACCTTGAGAAACAATGACAACTCACAGCCGGACCCTTAGTTATACAGTAGGTTACAGCATAGGACTAGGCTCTCTCTTGTACGTCCCGAGGTAAACCTTGTCCGACTGCGGTCCACGGTGCGGGGTTCCAAGCCATTCCCCAGACTTTCGCTTTCATCATGAGTGTGTGTTACTCTGAATGGGGGTGTCTCACTTGCTGATCCTGTGGCGTCTTCATGCACCACGAGCCGAGGCTTGTGGGGGCCTTTGTTTGTTTGTTTTGTTTTGCTCTCAATGTCTTGTTATTGGTCTACGAGCGTAGACGAGGTCATCATCAACAACTCGTAACAAGTCTGCAATAGACCTAACAGAAATACAGGTTGATCAATTAATGACATAATTGTCACGGTTTGATAATAAAGTAGTTAAGGTATACATCAAAAGAGAAAATAGTCTTGGCCGTTTCCCGGCCGTGTCTTTTCATGGCCCATATCCGCCATCCATACGTAGTAAACACTCATACTTGCACGCATCTTCCTTCTTCCTTGCACCTAAACGCCTTGCTCAAACACAAACTGCCAACCCCAGAATCTCCTTCCTCCATTCCTTCATCCCTTTCAATAAAAGAATACGCCTTTCTCTGTCTCTTACAGATACGGCATCCACAACGCATCGCATTGTGCCAAGTTCATAGGATTGACAGCCTTTGCGATAGCATCGATAACCGTCTGATTCGCTGGCAGGTTTCCAACGGGGCTGTGGGCCAGGCTGATCGCCCTCTTGACGATCGAGTCGCTGTTCATTTGCACAGAGTCTCGCAACTGAGTCTCAGTGATCACACCGTTCCTATGGCTGCCTGTAAACCAGAAGAGCATCTCATCACGCACCAGCAGTGTCAGGGCGTGTTCCAGTTCGTACTCGGGCTCCGTCAAGCACCGCGCAATTGCCATCAGCGAGCAGGCAAAGATACCTTCAGTCGCCAGAGGTCCCATCAGTGTCTGAAGATTGGGCGTGAGTCGGAAAGGTACCGGCTCTGGGTTGTGGAAGAAGGGCTTGGACGCGCTCATATACGACATCATCTCAGAACCCCAAACCTTACCCGTCGCCCTGGAAATGTTGATCTTCTGTGGGTAACGGTTGTGCATGTACATGATGTACGTGATGAACGTCAACGCCGCGAGCTGGTATGAGAACTGTCGTCGGAACAGCCAGAACTCTGCAAACTGTGGGAACACCTTCTGGAAGTACTCGAGTGCCACCGTCGATGGCACCCACTTCTCCTGGATCGCGTTGAACACCTCTAGGCGAGCTGTTGCTGCCTGCTCAGGCTTATTCTGTTGCATATTAGCTTCTATACTAGCTCGCTGTACTCTCGAGTAACTTACCGAGCTCTTGCTCTCAAGTGCACCCCGGAGCTTCTCCATAGTAAACAGCACAGGGTCATCCTTTGACATGCCCATGTTGCGGCAGTGATCCTCATACACTCCCTGCAGGGTCGTGTAAGATGTGTCCTCTTGCACAAGTCTTATGTGTGGCGCGAATGGAACCATGATGGGGATCGTGAACTGCAGATCGCGTCGTCGGGACTCCTTCTTGCGACCTAGCGTCTGGTTGAGCGACCGGAAGAGCTGTAGGATGCGCTCCTCTCGTCGGCAGTGACGGGCCGCAGGGTGCTGGATAGCCCACTTGTGAATGCTTCCGTCATGTCCACGCATCTTGATACGGCGATACGACGCGCTGATAGAGCGAACGAGATCAACGTTGGGCAGGAACCGCTCAATCCGGATGAAGTCCTGGTTCTTATCCTTGTGCTGCAGATACTGTCCAGGAATCTCGACTTCGTCGAACTTCTGGTATCGGAACTCGCTCAGGTGAGGAGAGAAGTTCTCAAGCGAGGCACGTGGGACCCGGTGATCCAGCTTCTCCTCAAACTTGTTTCGCCAGCGGCGCAGCTTGTAGATGTACTCATACATAGTGGGTTTGACGTCGACAAAGTCCGCCTCGAACGACTTCTTGATGTGACTGGGCAGGATCGTTTCTGCAAAGCGAGTGATGTTCACCTCAGTTGCAGAGGGCAACTTGACATTCTTGGCAAATGAAGGAGGCGTTCGACTGACGTAGGCGAGAGCGTCATTGAGCAATGCGACAATGAGTCTGTAGGCGTCTTCATCCGGAGGACACTTAAAGTTCTTTTGGATTTGATCCACCATAGTCTCCATCGAGAGCGCCAGAAGAGGGAATGCCGTCTTGAGCACCGACATGACCTCTTCAGTGTACTCCCACGGCGGCTTCTTTCCAGCCTGGCCCTGCTGGGCCTGAGGCTTCTGCTGTGCCTTTGAGGGATCTTGCCCGTTGGTTGCTGGCGCCGGTGTGCCATTCGCGTTTCCGTTGGCTTCATTGGTCTCGGCCTTAACTGGAGTACCATCCGCCGCGTTCGCAGTGCTTGGTCGGGATGATGCCGATCCAGGTCTGGGAGGCTCCAGCTTTGTCAACGAGGGCGAGGCACTAGCCTTTCCGGTAGACGCGGTCGACTGCGCTCGCTGTCGCGCCGCTCTCTCCTTGGCCTCCTGGTTGCGCTTGATAACAAGCAGATCCTCGCGGTTAGTTCGAAGCTGGAAGTACAACGCTTGAGGATAGGACTTAGCAATCTTCAAGAGAAGCTGGAACACGCGAGGAGCCTCCTTGTGACCGAGGCCAGTGATGAGCTGCTGGATAAACGTGATCCAGTACCATACTGGAGTATCACCCTTGAAATCGTCGAAGCCCATGGCAATCGTGCCCTTGGCGTCATCCAAGCTCAGAAGCCAGAGAATTCTGGCCAGAAGCTTTCGAGACTTGGCATTCTTGTAGCTGCCGGCAGCTTGCAGGTACGACGTGAGCGCCTGTCGGGCTGCATTGAGGTCGGTGGGATCCTCCTTGAACTTGCGATCGTTGAAGTAGCCCCATTCAGCCCAAGCCTTCGCTGCGCCGATATCGAAGTACAAAGCTGTGCCGTATGCGGAGTCTGCCTCTTCCTTCTGCTTCAACTTCTCCAAGAACATGCCCTTCAGTGTGTAGAATTCGGCCTTCTGCTGTGGACTGAAGTAGTTGAGGTTCGTGTTGTTAATAACATCCAGTCCACTCGTCAACTCGTCAGGGTTCTCGTAATGACACTTGGCCTGCTCACGCAACTTAAGGAAAGCTTCCTGAATCTCAATGTTCGGCAGCGTGTAAATGCGGCTAAGCTGGCTGATGCACACTTCTGGCAGGCTGTGCTTGCGGGCAACATGTGCGAAGCGGTTGATGATCCAGGCAGTCTCATGGTAGCCGCGATAGGCAAACGAGGACGCACCACCGGCATTCTGCTGACCCTGTTGAGGAAGCAGTTGCAGGTACGTCTGGTTGATGAGACTGAAGATGTGTTGTCTCCAGGTAACTAGATCTTGCCAGGCCGTGATATCATCCCACACATTGGGGAGTCGATCACGCCAAGCACCGAGAAGTAGCTTGAGCTCGCCAGACTTGACATCCAGGTTCGTCTGATTGGTGTTGGCAAGACTTTGACAGATGACGCTGGCATCATGTAGCTCGACCAGTTGCTGGAAGTTCTGGAGAAGTGGGATATGGGCGTTTGTCAGTCGCACGGGCAGCTGATGCCACTTGCGGATCGATAGCTGGATAGCCTCATCACAAACACGAGAGAAGTCCCCCTGAGTTTCCTGCTGGTTGTGATATTTGAGGAGCGACATGAACGCCTGGAAGAAGGCTCGGCGGGGTGTGGGAGCATCCATGACACCCTTGATGATGTTGTCCAGAGCCTCTCTGTGCTGTTCTTCCTGCCACATATCCGTGTTTCGCCAGGCACATTCGAGGAGAAGATCCTGGAAGTTTTCGTGCTTGGCAAAGTCTTGGAGAATCTCCCACTGCTGAAGCTTCTGCGCGCAGAGAACCCAGTGGTCCTCCCAGAGCATGTACTCTGCTTGCGAGAATGGAATGACGCCAGTTCTGGCCTTGATCTGTGCATTCTCATATAGCTTTTGGGCCTTGTCCCACATGCCATTTTGTTCATAGGAGAGTGCCGCATTGGTCTCAACAAACTGGCAGCGTCGTCTCCAGGTGCCGTAGAACAAGTCATCCTCTTGGAGGGAAGCGTAAAGCTCGACAAGTGCATCGAGGTTGCTCTCGCGGACCGTGGTAGATTCCACTTGGGGCTTGATGGCAGCATTCTCCAGCTGCACCAGAGCAGTATACCACGCGTCGTAGGTCTTGGCCTCAAACTTGAGCACATGGGGAGGAATCTTGCACTCAGGCCAGGTCTTGGCAGCGCCATCAAGGAGGGACTGAACGACGTTGGGACGCTTGTCGATCTGACGGCTGTGGTAGTCCTTGGTGAGCAGAGCCACGATGCCACGCTCGAGGTCAACTCTCTCGTCCTTGGCAGTGGCCGACCAGTAGATGGGGAAGAGAGTCACCCAGAGGTTGTGAGCCAGCTGCGGGTCGACATGCTGGAGTTGCATCAAAGGCTCGATGACATCTCGAACCTTAACATCGCTGATTTCTGACATGAAGCGTCGATGAGTAGCCATGAAAGACTCAAACTTGTCATCAATCATGACTGTCGGCTCCCTAGCTTCCATCTCCTTGGTGCAGATGGTCAGTAGACGAGAAATGGGCAGCGTCTTGAAGTCATTTTGGTCCAGTTGGATGTTGGCATTCATCTCCACGGCGCCAAGCAGCAGCTGCGTAGCTTGTGCGAGCCAATACGAGTCAGCAAGGGTCTCCCAGTTCTGCGATGTCAGAACATAGGAGAGACGTGCGCTAGCCGACTTGGACAAACTCTTGTCAAAGATGGCCATGAAGCGGTTGCGCATCTCGACATCAGTTGCTCTGGTACCAATGAGGAACGCGTGCTCCATTCGCACCGTAAGCTCTGTACGAGTGATCTTGGGGTCCTCGTAGATGCGGATGACGAGATCCAAGAACTGTGACAACATTGTAGGATCCTGTCGATGCTCAAAAGAGAGCATCTTGTGCAGAACAGCCGTCTTCTCCTTAAGAGTCGGCCATGTTCCTTCGGACCTGAACACCCATCCTTCAACCATGTTGAGAATTTCTTTGCACAACTCAATATGCATCGACTTCTCTACCAAGGTTGCAAGAACGCTAAGGAAGGGTCGACGGTTGTCTCCGAGCACCTCCATTCGCAGGGCCACAACTTGGATCTCCTTGATCATGAGTTTGGTTTGAATGTCGAGGTCGTAAGCCGACATCTCTCCTGTGGGCGTGTTGGGGTCCTGGTTCCTATTGTTGACTCCAGTGGTTTGGCTCTGGATGGCGTTGTAGTGCTGGACATGTTCTCGTGCATGCTTCCCTTGAAGAGCCTTCATCAGAGACATGATGTGCTGGTCGATAACCGTCGGCTTTCGGTTGCCAAGAGACCATAGGATGTTGACACCAGATGTGTAGTTGTTGCTATTCATCGCCTCGGTAGCAAGCTGAGACAGGTAGGCGACGATCTCCGACGTTTGGGTTTCCGCTTCGCCATCGCCATCGGCGTCGTCCATGGGCGTGTCGTCGGGGACAGAATCTAGTATACGCTTGATGATTGACCGGAGTTCACGATCATCATCCAGCTTCTTGTCAGAAAAGTGCAGGCAGTCCTGGATCTCAGGGTTCTCTGACTTCAGACACTTCTCCAGGATTTTCTGAACACTCGACATGTTCTTCTGGATCCAGTCATCTGACTTGGAGTTGAGCACAATGCGAACCACCTGAAGCGTGTTGATGATGTTTGTCAGGAACTTTTCGTCGTACTTCTCCTTGTCAGATGGATCAGCATTCAGGATTGTCTGCGTCTTTTCGCTGGCCAAAATGACCGTAGTGACATTAGGGAACATGTCGAGATCAAGGTCACCCCAATACTGAGGTTGTACCAAGTTGTGAAGCAGCGTCATGGCCTTCTTGCAGAGGTCCGTCAAGGCTAGCGGAACTGGGGGAATTGAAGATGCGGTTTGATCTCGGGGTTTGGCTGAAGGAAGCTCATAGCGTTCGTTCAACTGAGCAATGAATTCGACGAGATATTTGATCATCTTCAAGCGGTAGGGGGGAGGAATCTGGTACTCGACTCGCTCCGCATGGCGAGCCATAGGTGAGGAAGTATTCGGTTGCTCAGTCTCAAACTTTCTCTTCTTCGCGTTCGGCGATTCAGAAAGAGATCTGGTCTGGAGCAGCGGAGACTTTTTCCCTTCAACCCGCCATTCCTCCCAAGTCCAGATCAGCCACATCATGTTCAGGCAAAGTCTTTTGCTTTCGTGGGATGCATTCTGGGGAGTTGCAAGCTTGCGCAACGATGAGATCATGGGGACAATGTACTTGTCACGAGCAGCGTAAAAGAGTTCCGGGTGTTTGACAAGGAAGTGGAAGATGCTTGTCATCTGCTGGGCATTCTGTCCTTCGTCTGCGAGAACCCGACGAGGTGCAACAGCCCAGAAAGCGTTTCGCTCGCTTGGGCCAGTTCCACATCGCTTGGGTAACACAGGTGCAATCAACTCCAGTGCTTGTGTCACCAGTGCCCGTCCCTCGTTCTGATTAGCCTTGAGGAGCGAAAGGTAGACCTGTGTAACGATCTTGGGGGGCGTTTCATAGTGAGCAATGAAGTAGCCAATGACGACGTAGGCGGCGTGCTTGTTGATCACATCGTCAAGCCGGATGAAAGTCCAGCCAAACTTGATAATGTCCTTGCGCGCTTCCTGAAGCGTGGTGTGATAGTACTTGACCAACATTGCTGAAAGCTGCAACACCTCGTAACGGGTAAAGTCGATACCAGGCTGGGCCTGATCATCCATGGTCATTTCTGGATGAACCTTCCAGATCTTGCTGCTGACAGACTCAATCACGGATCTGTCCATGAGCCTTGGGCCCTTGTTCTGGTCCAGTTGGCTCCAGCGACGCTTCACATCCATGGCGACGATTGGGTTGACAATGTAGTGCAGCAGGAAGTGCTTCATCTTGTTGGATGCCGATTTGCCCGCGTAAACCTCCAGGCAGCGAAGGATGGTCGTCTTCCAAAAGTCGATGGCATTGCTGCAGATTAGCTTCTCGTAAATGAACGAGAAGAGCTCCTGACTGCTGCGAAGCTGATCAGAGGTCACAGACTCAACCAGGCTAAAGAGGGCGTCCAGATCTTTGGGAGCTCTTTTAAGTGACTTGACAAGAATCGTCATGAGCTGCTCTGCTGCTTGGAACGCGGGTAATCGAAGATGGGCAGGAAGGGTGTGCTGTCGAAGGTTGCTTTCCAGCTCCTTGCCAATGTTCTTCAACCAGTCCAGATTCTCCTTCTTGTCCATCCACTTCTCAGAGCTAGGGCAATGGCTGATAGACTCAAAGATGTGAATGGTGTTGACCATGGCGATGAACTTGGCCTCGTTGTTCTGGCTCATGATCTCGTTGCAGCGATTCATCAATCCCTCCACGTTCTCAACTGCCACTTCTCGCAGGGCATTGCTGTCGGCATGGCGAAGAACCTGAGCCAGGAATCGGCCATACTTGAGATCATCAAGCTTTCCGATAAGATAGGCCCAGATTTCCTTGGGATACCGGTTGAGATATCTATACATGGGCAGACGGAATGGACTCTGCTGAGTTCTTCGAAGCTTATCTTCCAAGCCGAGGAAACAGTCGATCAAGCGTTCCTTGAATCCCTCAGCAAGTGCTGGTAGTAGATGAAAGATGTTCAAGATGGCTGTGATGACCTTCATCTGAGGATGTTGGTCGAAGAAAGTGAAGGAAATCTGCTGCAGGGCGCTTGGTTCGACGATAGAGTCGATCTGGTCGAGCAAACGGGCTCCGATCTCGACCTTGAAGTAGCTTGTGAGCAATTTCAGTAGTCTGGATAAGTTGTCCAGGCCAGAGACACTGAGGCGTTTGGGGTCCGAAAGACTCTGAAGAACAGGACGCAACCCTCCCTGAAGGAGCTCCTTAGGCAGACGCCTATCAACAGAGAGGACCGACCTCAAGGCATCGTTCGCTGCTTGCAGGGTTGGCTTCGACTCAGAATACAAGCACTTGAAAAACACGCCAAGAATCTTAGTCTTGGTCGGGCTGTTCGAAAACTCCTCAAAAGTCATGGCAGTTGTCAAGAGCTTGATACACGAGACGCGAAGGTTGACGATGTTCTCGTGTGTGCGGAATTCGGCGGGCTTGTTAGCCAAAGACTCGTCGCTTGCATCAGCCAGAGCCAAAGACTCCATCAAGAGGCGGTTCAAGTTCTCGTCGAACGTCACCCAATCGTTCTTCAGGCTCATGTGATAGTCCATGGCGTTAATATAGCCAATCTGGATTGCAAAAGGCAACGCGCGCAAAGGCTTTGCGTAGATTGGCTGCAGGAACCTGTCCTTGTAGGGTTCGAGAAGTTCCCAGACTTCACATTTGGCCGCCTTTGCAATGAGTTCCAGAGACCGCTTAGCAGTTTCACGAACATGCTTGTTCATGTGAGAAAGCTCGTTGTTAAACTGCAGGCAGATCTGAGCAAGCCGGGGTTGCTTGACCTGAGGATTGGGTGGCTGGCCCTGTGGTGGCACAATGGGAAGAGCGTCTTCTTTGGTGATGTCCTTTGTGATGCGCTGCAAAAGCACCTCAAGGCTTGTCTGAGCCAAGCACCGAGTCTTCTCCGGAAGATCCTGTGGCATGTCCTTGATAACATAGGTGAGCGCCCGAATGAATTCACTCTGCTTGGAGGAAATCCAAGCATCGCCGAGATCAAGCTCTGTCAGAAGGAAGTTGATTCCCAGGCTACCGCCAGCCTTGGTAAACCATTCCTCTTCATAACAGCTGTGGCAAAAGGTGCTGCTGAGATGGCTGAAGAATGGAAGTTTGCCGACTTCGTCTTCTGACCCGAAGATGATGGCAGTGGACGTGTGCATCTCACGGATAGCTCGTTGACCAGCTTCGCGCACATCAGGGTGATCTGAAGCAAGCGATTCAACAATAGCATCCGATAGATTCCGTGTGTCGATGTGCAATGGGCCTTCACCAGCATTGGGGTCAAAGGGGCTGAAGTTCCGCTTCAGGTCCACAAGAGCCCGGCCGACCTCGATGATCGCGAAGTGCTTACAGACGTTGAGAAGGAAAGCACTTGCTTCCTCCTTGAACTCCGGGATCGACTCGGCAAACATGACTGCCTTCAGGAGTTGCTTGACAGTCAAGTCTTCGCTCTCCTTCTTAGGAATAGACCGCTCGCGGTCCGAAATCTCAAAAGGGGCAGCGTTGATGTCGTATTTGCGAGCGACCAGATCCTCAGCCTGTAGACGCAATAGCCGTGGGAGATCGTCCGGAAGTTGGTCGTAACCGATGCGTAGCTTCAGTTGTGATTTGATCAAGTTGAGGGCCTGCTTCTTGTAGTATCCATCGTACTGTCGGTTCTGGTTGTTCTTTGTAGCCTTGGGAATTTCCATGAGTTTCTGAATAGCAAACTCAACGCCCATCTCCGCAGGGAAAGCTCTGTCCTTCTTGGAACCGAGAAGCCTCAGATCGAAGCTCGAAGGGTCGTCTGCATACTCTCTGTAGGCAAGAGGAACAGCTCCGGTCATGAACTTGCGGTTTCTGCCACCCAACTTTCCGAGGATCCTCATTGTCGTGTGAGCGTGGAAGTGGCTGTATGGGTGAGGCTTGAGGTGGTCAAACAAAGCAGTCATGAGCTCATCGATCACAGGGGCCATGATGGGGTCAAGATAGTCAGCCGTCAGATTATCAACGCAGAGCTCAAGAGTTCTCAAGCCTTGCCCAACAAGGTCCGTGCCGGCGCGCAACGCGACCACCAGCGGTCGCATCAAGAAGCTCAGATGAGGTAGCAAGTGACTTAGACGAGCAGGAACTGTTAGACAGAGCTCCACGTACAAATCGCGCTCGGCCGGCTTCCTGGCCGCCATGAGCAGATTGTTAAGCACATCCAACAGCATCTCAAGAAGAGGAAGGATTTGCTTGTAAAGCTGCTCGAACTTGCCACCACCGATGCTGCGGAACAATGAGCGTAGCAGGAGGAAGTAGTTCATGGGCTCCTCAGCCTTTGTAGACAGCTCGATAGACTTTGTGACGATATTGACGACATGCGGCAAGAGAACTTGCTCGTTCTGGCTAGCAAACAAGGTCACCGCCATGAATGCCAGCTTGAAGAGTCTCAACAAGATCGAAGACTTCTTAACGTCGGCAGAGCCCACTTGGTCAATCCTCTCCATGAGAAACTGCAGGAGCATGCCGCAGAAGCTAGGGCTGGTCGCTTCACTGGCAAGGAAGAACTGGGGAATATGCAACAACGCTGTATGTTCAAAGATCATGTTGTAAAGATGGGGAATCTCCTGCTGGAACACTTCGTGGAATGTTGCTGGGTCAATAGCGTGGAAGACGGTAGCAAAGGTCTCGAGCAGATCCTTCTCTTCCTTACTGCATGAGACCATGTAGAAGTTAGCCATGTACTCGACGGGAGACATGTACTGAGACTCTGCAGCAGGCTTCTCGATCTCGTAGTATCTGAAAACATAGGCACCCTCTCGGAAGAGTTTAATGATGACCTTGACCTCTTCAGCAGTGAAGCCGTAAGAAACATCCTGCCAGTGAGCAGGCGCATTCGCTGGGTCAATAGGAGATCCAACATTGCATGTTCTGAGCTGATAGAAGGTGTTCTTAAGGCCTGTCATTAGGTTCCGGAAAAGAAACTTGTTGTCGACAACCGGGTCAGCGCCTCGGTCGCGCGGGTTCGAGGTCTTGATGGGCACTGCGGCAAAGATATCCGTCTCGTCCCAATCAGGAGGGTTGTTCTTTTCAGCCAAGTATGTCTCAGGCGTGTTAAGCTTCATCTGCTCTCGGTAGAGTGCCGAGAGTTTCACTGCATTAGGATATTGTCGGTTCATGGCAGCAAACTTGTCGGCGATGGCGTTGAGAATCATAATGAGGTAGTGTCGGGCATCCACCTTGTTCGGAAGTTTCGCAATGCACTCTGCCATATTGAGAAGGAGCTTAGCGCTCATAGTCTGAAAGCTTGTGCCCGGGAAGTTGTCCTGGAGATTCCTGGTATAGACCTCAACAGTCTTTTGGATCTGCTCTGGCTTGAGAGAGTCTCTGACATGGTGGATAAGATCCGCAAGCATACTGTACGCCAATGGACGCATAGTCTCGTGAACAGTAAGGCCATCGCCGGTGAGTGTCCGCTCATCTAACAACTCGTCGATTTTGGGAATGAAGATCTTCCTAAAGTTGTAGTTGATGATATGGCGAATGGCGACAATCAGCTCCTTTCGTGTCCCAGACTTTTCCCTTGGGCAGTCCTTCAGAAGTCGCAGCACAATGTCGGGCAAACGGGGGAGGAAATCGTTCAGCTGCGAAGCATATTGGCGGAGCAGGTAAGCTAGAAAGCTCATAGTCTTAACCTGTGCCGTAATGAAATCGCCGAATGCTGCCCGGTTCTTGATCGCAGGGCTGACCCCAGTGTGAATCGTACCCTTTGCGGCAGCATCCGCGTGGGCCTGTTGTTGCGCCGCTGCTTGCAGGCATAGGACGTTCTGGATGAGAGGAACAAACTTCCTAACATTCTGTGCCACGGTATTGCGATAGACCTGGAATATCGATACGACAATGATGGGACATTCGGAGAGGACTTTGAAGGACTGCATGCCCTTAAGCAGAGGTCGGTTCTGCTGCTGAGGGTCGGCCCCGAGATCGTTCACTGAAGCGACGGGCGAGCCGGGTCGTGGGGATTGGAAGTTCGTCTGTGAGCTACCGGGGGTCGAGGGTGCGCCCGGTTGCGACGGCGCGTTGTGAGGAGCATTATCGAGTTGTTCGCGTACTACCTTCTCCATCTGCTCGAAGAGTTCCTGAATCAAGGAGAGGAAGAGCTGGACTTTGCCTTGCAGCACCTTGTGCTGGTGCCGCATGATATCCGACGTGATTTTCACACATAGTGTTGCATTTTCCTCGTTATCCGTTCGTACAAGTTGCATCAACAAATCGACGGTTTCTTCGGCGAAGGGCTCGAACGGCTCGGGGGGGCTAGGCTGAGTAGGTAATCGGTGAAGGACTTCGAGGATACAATTTCGGAGTTTCTGGCTACATGTTAGTAGCGAATCAATCGATAGAGATGCTAGAACCGACCTGCTCCGGTGAGTTACTCTGGAAAGTACATGGTCCTCGAAGTATGCCCATAAAGATGGGCATCAATCGTTTCAAGAAGGGCGGGTATATGGGACCGGTGGTGTAGTGATCCAAGCTGTCACGCAAGGTGGTTGCAGCTTCGAGCTTAAGCCTGACATCTAGAGCACAAGACAATCAGTAAAACCAGGGCCACCAAGGGCATGCGACAGCGTGGGGGGGAAGCAGCTTCGCGAGAGCTCATACCTATGTCGGCAGCGCTCAGTCGCTTCACGACATCATCAATAGTGGTGCCCGACATTGCTGCATTATCGGCGTCCACACGACGCGAAGCGACCTTCCATCCGCGAGAGGGCGAGTGTGCCTGGTGGGTGCTGGTGTCTGGGGTGTGAGCTTGGAAGCTCGTGGATCGCGAGGGTGTCGCGAAAGCTTGCGATGCGTCGCAAACACGGGTATCAAATAGAAGAAAGGTCTAGAAGGAAAAGGTCGTAATGTTTGCGTCCGTAAGTTGATAAAGTGTCAAGATTTTCGCGCGGGGTTCTTGTAAAGAGGGTTGAAAGGTGAAGGTTAAGGTTGACACAGCCCGCAGAATGGTTGACTGCGTGAGGTCGCCTTCGCGTTGAAAATTAAAGAAAGGTCCAATGCTGGGGGGTGCAGTCACCAATTCCACATGCGCTAAGCCCGCGATAAAGTTCAGCCGGCATTAGCGTCAACGAATGGGTCCAATCACTGACAGCTTGGCTGCCGGGGAACCCAGGGTAAGGGGAGTAGGAGACACAGGTACAAACTCACTAACGTGTCCTGCATTAAGAAGGATATTAACAGCATAGAGCGTGATTAATAAAGGATGCAAAGGCATTCATTTCTTTAATGCGTGCTTTTTTATCTGCGTTTTTTTCTTTTTCTAATATTCTCTTAGCAGTATTCACGAACGAATTCCACGGATACAAGAAGACTTAGATACCTTTGTAGTTCTAGTGTCGGGTTGATTTCTTGGCCCGCGTGCCCGCGTACAGGGGTGGGTTTACCCCGAGTTCGCCCTTTATCTTATCTTTATCTTATCACCTCCCGCTCCTTGTTTGTCCTTCCATTGTCTTTGATGACTGGTTCTCTCCCCTGATTGACAATGCAATAGCTGACCGGGAAACAGCCATGCCTTTGTCAAGTTTGTCGAGGCAGCAACATGAAAACTTCATGAATATTTCGTACGATGAAATATTAACAGGCTTGGCTTTATTCCTCTTTAAGCAATTTTTGCCATATAGCTAATACACAAATGGAAGTTTAGATGCAAGTGACTGTCCATGAGGTACGAGTGCCCCACCAACTATGGAGGGGAGCCTACTCGCTGTTAGTGGGGATGATTGCATCTTCTCCAAGCAGCCTCCTACAAGCAATCACCACTTCACCTGGGAGATAACTCGGTGTCACCCGAAAATATATATAGGGACAGCTTGCAACAGACATCTTCAACTTCTCATCTCTCCTCCTCCAAACTCTCATCACCGGAACTGAATCGGAGTATCTTCACACTGCAACACCATCGCCTCTGCCCAACCACACTATCTGGGTCTTGATAACAACCTCACCTCTCCGACAGCCACAATCCGCCAGTCATCTGACAAAATGAGCGGAGACAACACCGCCTTCTTCTACGGTAGGAAATCTTTCATCAGTATAGGGTATGTGTGAGTGCCATGCTAACCTAGTTCCCAGGCACACTGGTAGGTCACACCCTCAACTCTTCGGGCTGTGAATATGCGGCTCCACAGACAGTAGATAGTGACTAACCGCCGCAGATGGCCCCCGAGGTCTTCTTCAGTGTCTGCTACGGACACAAGGACCCTCCTCAGGTCATTAAGGACCTGCACACTTTCACTCCAGCCATCCTAGAGGGGTACTGCCGCCACCGAGTTCAGTGGGCCGACTATCCTGGTATTATCGCGGAGAAGGGGCATACCGTTCTCGGTATCTATGCCACTGGACTTACAGACGCCAACGTCGACAAGCTCGACAGCTTTGAGGGACGCGAATACACCAAGACGACCGTCCAGGTTAAGCTGGTGAAGAAGGATGGAGACAAGACAAGCGAGGGCGGGACCAAGCAGACCTCAGTCTACGTCTTTAACACTCCCTCATACCTGGAGAAGGTCGAATGGGACTTTGAGAAGTTCCGCAAGGAGAAGATGCAGTCCTGGACCCGCGGCGGCTGGGCGTTCGATGGAGGTAAGTCTCCCATTCTCGCCCACAAGGACACCTTTGCTGACACCACTGGACTAGATACAGCCGATCAGGCTCCCGGCAACTAATTTGGTCATGTTTCTGTAAGCGCCTGCCTAATGTCAGCGCCTGGCCGGGCATTTGGCTGCAGAAAACAATGCATTCTGTGAGCTGGCGGTGAGGTCTGAGACGTCGGTACCGATAGTTTGGTAGACACGCTAGGATGGACCTGAGATAGATTTATGACAGCCCTACGAGTACGAGAATAGACAAAACATTCACTGAGACCAAAAAACGCAAGCGCCCGGAAATATGAAGGAGGAGAGAAGTTGGTGAGCAACCAACAGACAACGCACACATCATTGTTGGTCTTGCCCCGCTAGAACCTTAGGACTGGTCCCAACCCTTACCGAGCGGTTAACTTCTCCCAGCAGTCTAGAACAGACTTCATAACAAGTTTTTGCTTTGCATATCGTTTTCAACAAAATTTGATCATCATCAGACGACAGCTTGCAACAGAATGGGCATGATTCCCAACCGGTCGGCTCCGAAGAGCAGCAAACTTACACGCGCTGTGAAGGTCGTAATCGTAACATTTGGTGTACTCATCATGGCATGATGGTCCATGTCCCAGATCGCATTAACTCTTCCTGAAAGAAGCGTCGCAGCTAATCCTTCAAAGGTAAAGGTAACATGGAATGTCTGGTGTAGAATACAAAGTGGCAAACAGTAGACTCATAGCCCATCAAGATTCAGCCAGGCTGCGCAATCTATATGTGAAATGGCTAACTCACCGTCGCTGTCGTACGAAGTGACCAAAACGGTTACAGGTGAGATCCCCCAGGCGGGTACAGAAAGTTTCACGACGCGTGGCTGCTATTGCCAGGCCTGTCAGTAATGTTTGAAGTGAAGATCAAACACGATCACCATTGTTCAGGGTCCTCGGAGTGGCTCCGCGCGTGGAGTCTGATGGAGATTGTTCTTTCATGCAGATTTTCAACCACGATTGTCGACATTCTGAGCATGTTGAATCTCAAGATCCTTCAGGTTACAGAGGCGTCATTTCGGCGGATCATCTAGACTCGAAGATCTCTGGGGTCCTGGTCCTAGTCATCGAGATAGCGAAGAAATTGGCGAGCTTCGTCTGATTACACCCTGGTCAGTCTCCACGTTAAGTACTGTTGGTCGTGTTGAAGAAGCCGCAGATGCTCGTGGTCACGAGGAAAGTGGCAAACTTGAACACGAGTCCTTTCAGGCGACTATAGCAGACCAGCTATTGGTGTTTTGATCGGATGCATCAAGGCAAGAAATGTTTGCTTACAGCATCGCCAAGCTAGATCTGGCGTCACGACGTGTTTGCGATTGGACATCAGGATGCGCCCAAGGCATCCAGTGACTAGACGGCTGCTGCGTTCCTTACCTACATCGGGCAGATGCCATAGGGCAAGACACGAGGGGCTGGGCATATCGGGAGAAGGCTGCAGAACGGGTTGCAGGTATTCAGACACTAAAAAATCACCTATTGATGATTATTTTCAAGCGGTCTATCTCACCCTCTGTCAGCTCGCCACGTCAGGAAAGTACGGAGCTCGGATGCCTCCGGGCGGCTATGGTCATATCTTTCCAACCAACCAACCCCACTAAAACACCACCACCAACTCAGTCAAAACACCAAAAACACCAAGACGCGAAACATCACGATCCTCCCTGCAGCAAGACGCCAGCCGAGACTTTTTGGGACTTTGGCTCCTGCAAATTACCGAACCCGTCTGAATGACACCTTCCACGTGTGATTGGCCTCATTGTATAGATCAGAGACACCAAGAAGAACGGACGTCCATGAAACTGGCCCTGTTTCACTAGGTCTATGTAGGTGCGCTGAAAAACGAAGAAAAAACTCTCCGACCTACAAACCCCCTTACTGCTGCGGAGTAACCGCCCAAAAGGGGAGGAGTGTCAGGAGACATTTTCAGTCTCAGACTGTTCTAGGGCCACGCGTAGAGGGCTGTCAGGCTTGAGATCTACTGAACCCCTGACATGATGGCGATCTCTCAGGGGATTGGGCCAGAGGCCTCAAGCTTGGCTTGTGATGGCAACAATAATGGCTCACTCGTTCGGAGCTGAGTCGTCAATAGTCCCAAGTCTCACCAAGGATATCAGTCCAGAAGCCGTTAGGTGCTAGAGCAGCTCCGTTGACACAGCCTATGCACCGGAGGCAAGCAAATATCCTCACCGCGCAGCATCTATCCATCTTTTCGGCAGTCGTCCCGTCTCACAGTCGACAAACGTTTGAGGCTTGGCAGAGTGGTGATGGCCGACTGGTTGTGGCTCGTCACCCGCTAATCCGTTTCGATACGATCGGCTGGTCCGATCCTTGCCCCGTCCAGCCTTGTATCCCTGTCATTTACCCCCTGATTGGCATCTGGCCCCGCTGACCAGGGTCGTATTCTTGGAATGGCTGGCGGGGGACGACGGACAGCTACCTCAGGAACAGCACGAACAATGCATTGACTTGTCGATGAGCCCGGATCACTGAGGCAAACGAGCAGCCCCTGAACTCCGAGATCTTTTGAGATTCTCCTCTGCGAGTTGCCGCAGGAGTCAGTGCTCTGAAAACCTTGAAGCAGGGGGATTCTGCCGGGGATGAGAGGCTCAGAGCCCAGTGCCCAGAGCCACATTACGTCGTCCCATGACGTTGGAGACGAGGGAGACCAGGTTGTCCCAGTGGCCGCATGAAGGCCCCAACGTCCCCATTCTGTGGCGGACGTCCTCCCAGACTCTCGGTTCAACCTGGCCTGATTGGCGGCCGCCCAGCTGGAGCGTGCCGAGAGGACTTCAGTCCACACCAACCACATGGGCTCTCAGTCATCGCCTACACCGCACTCTGCTTCCTCGCCACTCATCGGCGGCCTACGCTAAGCTGACGGCATGAAGCAGCACTACGAATCATGTCTTCGTGTGGCTCAGAAATGCAAGGAACCCGTCTGCATGCGGCGCAGAGGCGCCTTGCAGCTGGACAATGGGAGACGACGCTCGACACTTGTTTCTCAAACTTGCTGCAACCTCTTTCTTTTTTGAGAAAGAAAAACAATCCCTAGTAAACGCCTGAGTCGCTAGTCAGGGGCTCGAACCTCGTCTAGGCTCTGGGGTGCGTATAGACCTAGTCCACTCACACTTTTGTTTTGGTGACGGGATGGTTCTTGAAACGATGTCTCCAGCCTATCATGGGCACGGCACTGCAAATCTTCCTCTTGGCCACGACGCCCTAGTCCGTCCGGCGTGCTTCGAAACAGAACGGTTCAAGCGCATTGAGGCGACTGAGTGGCTGTGGACGAAGGAAACATGTCGCTTCCATGCCGGCACGGGGGGATGCAGTCCACCATGATCGGCTTCTGAGTTGCAGAAGCCCGCATCCGTCGGCAGTGTCCTCCCGCTTGCGTCTCTCCTAGGAGCTCCGATGCCCAGTCCTTCTCGTGAACTCTGGTCCATATAAGACGACCCCATCACCGCCCAAAGTTCCCTTTCTTCTCACCAACGACTTCAAAAGTCTTCTGTCAGTCCTTTCAAAGTGAGATTGTCTCAACGACATTTCCATTCCTTCCTTTTCTCTTTCAACAAAGGCTAGTCCTTTACTTTCATTCTCAGCCATTCTCTCTCTTCACGTATTGCCTGGTGCATTACTATTCTTTGGTTAACGATACCACACGTCGAGCTACGACTTCTTGTCCTATACCCATACTCGACACTGTCTTGACGACAATCTCACGACTCAACAACGAATCTATCGTCTGGAACGTTTAGACTCATTCCTTCATTCAAAATGTTTGCAAAGACTTTTACTCTTGCTAGCCTGGCTACCTTTGCCAGCGCTCACATGCTCATGAACAACCCTGTTCCTTACGGCAAATCGAACCTGAACAACGGTCCCCTGCTTGCAGATGGCTCCGACTTCCCTTGCAAATTGCGCGAAGGAACTTACGATCTTCAGGGTGCCAGCAATGTCTATGCACAGGGCAGCACCCAGCAACTCTCCTTCACTGGCCAAGCTGTCCATGGCGGCGGTTCGTGCCAGATCTCCATCACTACAGACGAGAACCCCGACAAGAACTCCGTCTGGAAGGTCATCAAGTCCATCGAAGGCGGCTGCCCTGCTAAGGAGCAGGAAGGAAACATGGGCGGTGATCCTGATGCTGAAGATCCCTATAAGTATTCCTACACCATCCCCGAGGAACTGGCCGCTGGCAAGTACACCATTGCCTGGACTTGGTTCAACAAGATTGGTAACCGCGAGATGTACATGAACTGTGCTCCTCTGGAAGTCACTGGCTCTGGAGGTTCCAAGGACCATCTCAGCAGCCTCCCCGATATGTTTACCGCCAACATTGGCAACCAGTGTGAGGTTCCCAGTGCCAAGGACCTCAAGTTCCCCAATCCCGGCCAGGATGTTGATCAGTTCAACGGCGCTACTGACGCCTTTGCTGCTCCCACTGGAAGTGGATGCCAGAGCGGCTCTGGTGATTCTCCCGCCCCTACTGGTGGCAGCGATACTCCCGCTACTACTGGCGGTAACGATTCTCCTGCTCCTACCAGCGCTGCTGGTGGTCAGTCCACTGAGGCCCAGCC